>PVKV010021932.1:0-36442 GCA_004027835.1 Alouatta palliata | reverse complement strand
AGCCAGTATGGTAGGGTTCCTGCTCCTCAATCCAGCCAATATGGTAGGGTTCCTGCTCTTCAATCCAACCAGTATGGTAGGGTTCCTGCTCTTCAATCCAGCCAGTATGGTAGGGTTCCTGCTCTTCAATCCAGCCAATATGGTAGTGTTCTCCTCTTCACTCCAAACAATACAGTAGAGTTCCCGCTCTGTGATACCACCTGCCTCTGAGCTGAGGGAGCTGCCAACACACACATACACACACACACACAACTCGGCCAGATCCTCTGGTTGCCTCTTGTGTGCCAGCACTGCCAAGCCTCCACCCAGGCACTCCTTTTCTGCTGGCCCTGTAGTGAATGTCTCTGGTCTCTGGCATTCCCACTGCCACACTGAAATCTGTGAATTTAAGAGTCACTTACTGCAGAATCAGAAGGCTTTCAGGATAAGCGAATTTCCTCTAATTGCTGGGATTTCAGAGAGTATGGCAATGTGAAGAATTTCATGCAGAAGGACCCACATACAAAATATTTCAAGTCTTGGCCTCAAGGTGGGGGATAGAGATGGGGTCATCTTGGCACCCCCTTTGGGCAGGGAGGGAGGTGGCTAATGGTGAACATAACCTCCTAAAAGTCAGACTCACCTCCTCTGACAACAAAGTGCTTACAGGAGTTTATGTTGACAACCAATTTTATTTTTGAATGAGTGTGACAAATTAGTAATATTGCCACCAAATAAAGCCAGAGTGGTTTCCTGAAGTGGGGCCATATAAACGAGGTACTTTGAGGCTTGACTTGGTGTAGGTCAGGTCTCACACTGACCACTGACTTGGTGTTTGGGGTCCCTTTGAGTATGATGGCACATTGTAGCTCATCAGTGCTGATGAGTATGATGGTACATTGCAGTTCATCAGTGCTGAACAGTTTTATCCTTTAGAAGGACAAGGGCAGATGGATGCTAGTCACTAGAACATAAGTTCTGGGATGACAGCAGAGGACAGCCCAGACCCAGGCTTGTCGGGACCATATGGTCATCATGGACAGTAGACAGCCTGGCATGAAAACTGCTCTGTCACTTCACAGATAGGCTCTAGGATGCCATTCGCAATAGATAGGGAGATATACATTCTGGGAATCTACACCCTCTTCTCTCATCTTGAATTAGGGGAAAATGTACTTTCATCACT
The DNA here is from genome assembly GCA_004027835.1 of Alouatta palliata. Taxonomy (NCBI): domain Eukaryota; kingdom Metazoa; phylum Chordata; class Mammalia; order Primates; family Atelidae; genus Alouatta; species Alouatta palliata. Next base: position 35,277 of record PVKV010021932.1, on the reverse strand, counting down.
CTCAATAGCAGGTACTTCAGGGTTTCAGGCAGGACTAGCATAGCTTGCAATTAAACATCTGAAAAAAACAGCTCTTGACGAAAAATATCATTTCTCCTCCCCGTTGGCAGACTATGTTCACTAAATAAGTCTGGAGTCTGGACTGAGGGTGCACACAGGCACCCCCCAACTTTCCTCTGGGTGCTTCTGAAGTTCCCCAGTCCCCTCTCTGAAGGTGTTTCATGGGGCTCAGCTGTCTCTGTGGACTCTCATGTCTTGAAAAATGAAACAGTCCTTGGGAACAGTCAGGATCACACTGAGCAGTGCAATTCAGTAGAAAAAGTAAAGGTTTGCAGAATCAGACGTGACGGAATCTGAAGTCAGCTTCCACCTCGTACCATGACCTCAGAGAGCTGCCTGGCTATCACCAAGCACGGTTCCCTCATTTGTGAATAGGAAGAGTAATATTACTTTGCAAATGTATGGTGTAGAAAAATGTGCTGGCATAAAGTAGGTGCTCAGTGAATATTTGTGGGAGGTTGTGGATTAGTTAAATTTCATACGTCAGTCCTGACATAGGTTCCTGGATACCCAGGTCCTTATTAAAGGGGCAGAGGGGACAGAAAGAGTGTCCTCCAACGGAGAACGATTGTCCCTTAAGATGGGGATTCTGAGACTCAAGATGCCTGTGGTCTCAAAGGGAACCCATCCTAGTGCTCAGAAAATGCAAAACAGAATGGAAGCACTGGCTTTTAGAGGTCTTTGTTGTCATGTTTCTATCTTTCTTTGTTAAGCAAATTGAGCCTTGTGAATCTGACTTTCTCAAGGGTGTCCCTTTCCCTTGCCTTCCTCTCACTTCCTATGTTCCTAGCCCCTCCTCTTGTCCTCTTCTTATTATGGTTCGTGACTCTACAGCTAAGACACATCTTTTTTTTTTTCTTTTTTTTTGAGATGAAGTCTCGATCTTGTCACCCAGGCTGGAGTGCAGTGACGCAATCTTGGCTCACTACAACCTCTGCCTCTCTGGTTCAAGTGACTCTCCTGCCTCAGCATCCTGAGTAGCTGGGATTACAGACGCCTACCACCATGCTTGGCTAATTTTTGTATTTTCAGTAGAGACTGGGTTTCTTCATGTTGATCAGGTTGGTCTCGATCTTCTGACCTCAGGTGATCCACCTGCCTGGGCCTCCCAAAGTGCTGAGTTTACAGGCATAAGCCGCCTCGCCTGGCCGCTAATATACCTCTTAATCCAACCCTGTGACCTCTCGCAATTTAAGCAAATCACATGAGGTGACATGAAATTGTAAATATGAAGAACTCCATAAACTGTAAAATCTTATACAAATGTAAGCGATTATGATGATTTTCATGTAACTGTGACTGAAAGCTAGTGGGTTAATCCGAAGGATGATACTTCAGCTGTTTTGAGTTCTAATTTGTGGCAGAGAATGAACATTTAAACAACTACACCCACTAGGTGAAAGAAGGAATTAGTCCAACTCCTCAGTTACATTCTCTGCTGGTATGAATGGGCATCTGGATAAGAAGGAAATTAGTGTGTATAATCTTTAGGAAAGTCTTCAACTGCATTTCATACCAATTTAAACAAACTGAATCTTGATAGAGTTGGGAAGTGTCTGGATACAGATTGCAAAAGAACAGAGAAGAAATAGGCTGTGCACCGTGGCTCACACCTGTAATCCCAGCATTTTGGGAGGTCCAGGAGGGCAGATCACTTGAGGTCAGGAGTTTGAGACCAGCCTGGCCAACATGATGAAACCCTGTCTCTACTAAAAATACAAAAATTAGCCAGGTGTGGTGGTGCATGCCTGTAATCTCAGCTGCTGCGGAGGCTGAGATGAGGATCGCTTGAACCCAGGAGGTGGAGTTTGCAGTGAGCTGAGATCATGCCACTGTACTCCATCCTAAATGACAGAGTGAGACTCTGTCTCAAAGTAAAAAAAAAAAAAAAAAAGAGAGAGAGTAGAAACAAATGATCACTATCTTGGTGGAAACCCTGCCAGCCTACACAGCACCTGTGTGAGAATTTTCAAAATGTAGTCTTTGCTATGGTGGAAAGAGATCTGTCTGGGAGTGGGGGCGTAGGTTGCAGAGAGGTAGCTAGATTTCAGCCCCAGTGCCCTTCGACTGGGCCACCACCTCCCGACCCTGCTGAGTGGTTGTATTAGTTTGTTTTAATGCTGCTGATGAAGACATAATCGAGACTGGGTAATTTATACAGAAAAAGATGTTTAGTGGACTCACAGTTCCACACTGCTGGAGAGGCCTCACAATCATGGTGGAAGGTGAAAGGCATGTCTTCCATGGTGGCAGACAAGAGAGAATGAAACTCAAGTGAAAGGGGTTTCCCCTTACCTAACCATCACCTCTCCTGCGACCTACTGACTACCATGAGAACATTATGGGGGAAACCGCCCCCATGATTCAGTGATTTCCAACCGGGTCCCTTCCTCAGCATGTGGGAATTATGGGAGCTACAATTCAAGATGAGACTTGGGTGGGGACACAGCTAAACCCTATCAGTGGTCCAAAGCAGAAATCATGGGGTCCCCTAGGGATCAATGTTTGTGATGGTTTTATTTGACATCTTTTTAAATTCTCTCTGGGTGAGTGTGCATATTTATTTATTTATTTATGTCTGAAATGGAGTCTTGCTCTGTCACCCAGGCTGGAGTGCAATAGCACGATCTCAGCTCGCTGCAACCTCCACCTCCCAGTTTCAAGCGATTCTCCTGCCTCAGCCTCCTGAGTAGCTGGGATTACAGGTGCCCACCACCACACCCAGCTAATTTTTTCTGTTTTTAGTAGAGATGAGGTTTCACCATGTTGGCTAGGCTGGTCTCAACCTCCTGACCTTGTGATCCGCCTGCATCAGCCTCCCAAAATGCTGGGATTACAGGCATGAGCCACCATGCCTGGCCAAGTGTGCATATTTATTTGGAAACATTCTGTATGGTAAAATGTTTAAACCAAAAAGATATCTGAATCAAGTATAGTAACAGAAAAGATGACTCTTGAGTAAGTCACATGGAGGCCATACCCTCCATCCGCTGACTGACTGTCAGGTGGACTTCCCAGCTTGTTCCCTTGTCCTCAGGATTTGTGTATATAATCTTTAGGAAAATCCTCAACTGCGTTTCAGACCAACTTAAACAAACTGAATCATTATGGAATTGGGAAGTGTCTAGCTATAGACTGCAAAAGAAGAGAGTAGAAATGATCGCTATTCCAGTGGAAACCCTCCTAGCCTACACACCATGTTACAGGCACATGATAGACACTTAGGAAATAGACATCAGAAAACTAAGAGGAAGCATGGGAAGTCGGGAAAAGGAGAAAAACAAAGAAAGGTTCTGGAGACAAAGACTTTAACGATTTGGTTCCCGTCTTGAGAATCTGAAAATCGTTGGCGAATGGGGGCTGGGGCAAGACTGGCAATTTGCATCCTCTTTTGAAGACATAGCCTCTTCCAGTAACCAAGGATATTTCAGACAAAATCAAGTCTCTCCCACTTTTTAAAATATTCAAAAAAAATTTTTTTTAAATATTTTCTTTATTTTTAGACATGGGGTTCCACCATGTTGGTCAGGCTGATCTTGAACTCCTGAGCTGAAGTGATCCACCCTCCTCAGCCTCCCAAAGTGCTGGAATTACAGGCATGAGCCACTGCGCCCGGCCTTCTCTTCCACTTTTGAGCAAATACAGCTCTTGTACCTACTAGAAGTGCAGATGTGATTCCTGTTAATTTACCTTGAAAATGTAAAGAAACCAAGAAAGAGCCCTAAACTGTTGGGGTGCTTAGGAAGAGAGGAGAGAAAACGGAACTGAGTTTGAATTGGATGGAAGTCAGTTCAATCAGGAATGGTGAGGTTAGGGTCAGTCACATTTATTCAGTAAATATCAGACTCCGGGAGGGAATTTTGGAATAATCACAGTTTATGCAAAGCTGGTGGGGTTTTGAACACCAAGACATAGAGTTCCTGTCCAAAAGCAGCACAATGTGGCCTTAGGTGCCACTTCAGAAAGTGTGGTTGAACTTCTTTATATATATATATATATATATATTATTGCGTTTTAGGTTTTGGGGTACATGTGAAGAACATGCAAGATTGTTGCATAGATACATACGTGGCAGTGTGGTTTGCTGCCTTCCTCCTCATCACCTGTACCTGGCATTTCTCCCCATGTTATCCCTCCCCAGCTCCCCACCCAAACTTCTTTCCCCAATGGAGATTGCAATCTTAGCTCACAGGATTTTCAAGAGGAAAACAAAGTAGGTTTTTTTTTTCCTTCCAAGAAGAAAATTGAAGGGCCTGAGCAGGATAGTAAGATTATCCCCACTTCGACATGCAGGGCAGCTCTGAAACAAGGACAGTAGCAATGAGGCCTCCATGACAAAGTTCTTAAAAAGTGTGAAATGGTTAATTTCATGGTATGCTTTCCTCGTTCTTGGGTTAAACTTGGTGAGTATACTGACTGATTCGTTAATGTAGACCTTCGCTCATATGCTGGCACTATTCTCTCTAGGTTTCCCCAAGATCCTCAAATAGAACCTCTAAGAAAAGCTTTCAAAATGAGTGGGAGAAACAGCTGAACACCTTGCCACTGTATTCTGCAGGGAATTGTGTCATTACACACAATTTTATTAAATTTGCTTTTCCCCCTGATTCCTTAATGTTATTTTGCTCTATGAGAGAGAGAGAGCCTGAAAAGTGTAAAATTACTTTTGTTATTTTAGGTTATGAAGTTTAAAATTGCAGTCAAAAAGAAAGCTGTTCTTTAATGCTTTGGCAAAGATTAGGCATTCTACAGTCCTAATAATTATATTCGGGTGTTCAATTAACTATTTAACAATGCCTTGCAATTCAAGTAGCAGATGGCAAAGAAACCAAATTGCACACGTTATTTCATTTTTTTATGAGTAAGAAATATTGGGTCCCTTCAAACTCGAGTGGTACATATTGATGGCTTTAATTATTTTAGGGCCTGGTTTGTTTTTCACTGAACTGTACACATGGAATTTAAAATAACTTTGGAGCCACTGGAATATATTTATTTTCCACGGCTTTTTCGTTAAGACAATGGCTTTTTGTCGAGACAGTGGCTTCTCGAGTTGATGATATCTACCTTTTCCCAACTTAACTGGCTGCTCTCATGCCATGTCAATAGTCCAACTGTTGGCATTTTAAAATTTTATGTGTTTTGTCTTAAATCTAATCTGATTAAGTGACCCAGTTCATCAAGCTTGCTCTAATTCAGCCTCAATAATAAGTTACAAATAATAATTCAGCCTCTCTACTAAAACCTGGAACAATGTTTCTTTTTGGTCCATGCCTGTTAGATTTATTGGTGCAACTTATTTCTACAGATTATGATGTTAAAGTGTAAATCAGCAGGAGGCTTTATGTAGGTAGTTCTTTGTTTACATTTAGGCACAATAGAAAGCAAGTTTTTAAAAATCAAAGTTAGCTTCCTTCCTTTCTACAGAATGCTATGATTTTTGTTCTGCCCATAAGGTGCCATGATGGTAGACTTCTAGGCATATGGGAAATATATCAAGCACAAGATTATCTATGGACAATAGGACTATAAGCATTCAAAGCTGAGTAAGCATTAATTGAGGATCTAGAGTTTTTATCTAAAAAACTCATAATTTTTAGAAAAATGTGATAGAAATAGAGATCTATGGAAAGATACTGTAAAAGATAATGTATATTAAGTACTAAGGTATAAATATTTTAGGTTCAAATGAGACAGATTATGGGACATTAGAGCTTGCCAGAATGTTAAACTCATTCCTTTATTTTCCAGAGAGGAAACTGAAGTTCAGAGAGGTTAAGTTACTTGTCTAAGGTCACTCAGCTTATATGTGGCAGGGTCAAAGCTAGATCCAGTGTCAACCAACTCCCAGCCTAGGGCTTCATGTAGCACGACTGCCCAGACATGGGATGTGGTTTGGGGTTTGCAGAACTGCATTCAGGGCCTCCAGGTAGAGTTCTGCAGGCTAGGTTCTGTACGTCTCTAGGAGGTGTCATTTCCAAGGACTCTGATGAGCAATGGTATGAGTCCATTTTCATACTACAATGAAGAAATACCGAGGCTAGGCGCAGTGAGTGGCTCACATCTGTAATCGCAGCACTTTGGGAGGCCAAGGCAGGCAGATCATGAGGTCAGAAGTTCAAGACCAGCTTGACCAACATGGGGAAACTCCATCTCTACTAAAACTACAAAAATTAGCCGGGCACGGCGGTGCACACCTGTAGTCCCAGCTACTTGGGAGGCTGAAGCAGGAGAATTGGTTGAGCCCGGGAGGCAGAGGTTGCAGTGAGCCGAGATCACCCCACTGCACTCCAGCCTGGGTGACAGAGCAAGACTCCATCTCAAAAAAAAAAAAAAAAAAAAAAAGAAAGAAAGAAAGAAAAGAAATACCTGAGACTAGGTAATTAAAAAAGAAAAAGAAGTTTAATGGACTCACAGTTCCACATGGCTGGGGAGGCCTCACAATCATGGCAGAAGGTGAAGGAAGAGCAAAGTCATGTCTTACATGGTGGCAGGCAAGAGAGCGTGTGCAGAGGAACTGCCCTTTATAAAACCATCAGATCTCATGAGACTTATTCACTATCACGAGAACAGCTTGGCTGAAGGTAAAGGCATGTCTTACATGGGAACAGATAAGAGAGAATGAAACCCAAGCAAAAGGGGTTTGTTTCCCCTTATAAAACCGTTAGATCTCATGAGACTTACTCACAACTACGAGCACATTATGGGGAAAACCATTCCCATGATTCAGTTACTTCCCGTCAGGTCCCTCCTGTAACACTTGGGGATTATGGGAGCCACAATTCAAAATGAGATTTGGGTAGGACACAGCCAAACCATATCACCACCCCTTGTGGGGAGACTCTCCAATTGAGGGTGGGATTTATACAGACAGAGAACATGATGGGCTGGTGTGCTGTCATGCTTTATCTCCCTCTGACTCTGCTGTTCTCTGGGGTGGTTTTGTTTGTGTAGACCATCCTAGCCCAGGGCAACCTGAGGGAAGATCTAGTTCCATCAGGGTTGGTCACTTTGAGAATCTTTGGTGGTGTTAAAAGCTGGACCAGAGCTTGAATGCCAGCTTTACTGATGACTGTGTGGCCTTGGGCAAGCTACTTACCCTCTCTGAGTGCAAAAATAATAGCAGCACCTACCTCACAGGGCTGTTGAGAGAATTAAATAAGATCATGCTTGCAGAGCAATTACCAGAGTACTTGGTCCATAGTACATGTGATATAAATATTCATTATTTCAACCATGAGGGTTCTGATGCACCCTAGATTTATTTATTTGTTTATTTATTTGTTTTGAGACAAGGTCTTTCTCTGTCACTCAGGCTGAAGTGTAGTGGAATAATCATAGCTCACTGCAGCCTCCAATTCCCAGCTTCAAGTGATCCTCCTGCCTCAGCCTCCTAAGTAGCTGGGACTACAAGCACATACCAGGTGTGATGACACCTGACTGATTTTTAAATTTCTTGTAAAGATGAGATCTCTGTATGTTGCCAAGGCTGGTCTCAAACTCCTGGCCTTGAGAGATCCTCCTGCCTCAGCCTTCCAAAGTACTAGGATTATAGGCATGAGCTACTGCATCTGATCCACCCTAGATTTCTGAACCCAGCACGTGGTTTGACGTAATTGACTCCACTCAGGACTTCACAGCTTTGGGAGAAATCTACTCCACTTTCTTCATGGCAGCAGTGCTCGAGGCAGAGAAAAAAGACACAGCAAACATGTACCTGGACCATCGTGAAAAATGCATTCATGAGTAAACCATCCCAGCATCTCCTGCTCAGCCACCACAGATGCTAACCAGTTCATTCCAAAGGCATTAAGGCAGTTACAGTTTTCAAATTTTGAAATCCCATCTACAAAAACAACTCGCTCATTGCCCACACAAATATCAGTCATCCACCTGGTCTCCTACTCTGGTTTCAAGACATCTTCATGCACATGAAAGATCTACTGTGTGTATATTGCTTTTTTTCCTGGTATCCAGCCTCTAGATGGAGAGAGCTGAGCTGGCAGCAGACATCACAGAGACTAAGGATGTTTATTCAGTATCAGGATAGCAGATCTTCTTTTCCATTAAGGAGGAAATGAGATCCCTGGATACTAGGAGCTCAGAGCAAACATCTGATCCACGCTTTGTCCTCTGACAAGGTGGGGGTGGGGTGGAGGTCATTTAGATGATGCTGAAAGGACAATGGGAGCTGTCCCACCTCTCCCTAGAAAAAAAGGTCTAAGCAGGCAAAGGCTAGTGATTGTCACTCCCACCTCTTGTCATTCATATCTCCCAATGCCTCTTCTCCCAGGCTGCTCCTGCAGTCCTCTGTGCCACTGGATATCGGTGGTGGCTGCAGGCAGCCTCTTGTTAGTGGGGATCCCATAGGGAAGGTGAGGGGTGTGGTGCTGGGTAGAAGGGCACAGCTCCCCTGCTCTCCCTGGGAGAGGAGATACAATTTGGAGCTATCCTGGGGAAATTTTTCTGCAGCCCCAACAAAGACTTGCTGTTGGAAGCATCACAGGGAATGGCCATCTGTACCCCAGGCATCATCTCGGAGCTTGGTGCTACTTCATGATATCATACAGGACTCCATCACAGAGAAACACCAGGCAGCCCCATCCCCAGCGCTGAGGCACCACTGAGAGATAGTCGGGCTTTTAAGCTCTTCAAACTGAAATCTCTCCCACAGCAGCCCCCCTGCAACTTCCATTAGGAAGTGGGTTTATAATGTGCTATAAGACATGACAGATTTTCACACTAATTTGAATAATTCTTGTTATTCTTACTTAACTGTTAGAAGCCAGCCTCAAACGCTTCGAGGGTTTTAGAACTTTGAAATACGTCATGATCCAGCCTGGTCTGTTGCAGACAATTGTCATTTGCTGTGTCAGGGATAGCAGGCTAAGCTGCAGGAGGACCTAAGATAAGTAGAATACAATCTTTGACCCTAAAGATTTTATGATGGCAGGAGAAAGGAGGATGGGATTTAGGAGAAATAGTAACTGGCTCTCTCTCTCACTCTCTCTGTCTCTCTTTTGTAAATTATACTTTAAGCTCTGGGATACATGTGAAGAACATGCAGGGTTGTTACATAGGTATACACGTGCCATGGTGGTTTGCTGCACCCATCAGCCTGTCATCTACATGAGGTGTTTCTCCTAATGCTGTCCCTCCCCTAGCCCCCTGCCCCCTGACAGGCCCCAGCGTGTGATGTTCCCCTCCCGGTGTCCATATGTTCTCATTGTTCAACTCCCACTTATGAGTGAGAACATGCGGTGTTAGGTTTTCTGTTCCTGTGTTAGTTTCCTGAGAATGATGGTTTCCAACTTCATCCATGTCCCTGCAAAGGTCATGAACTCATTATTTTTTATGGGTGCAAAGTATTCCGTGGTGTGTATGTGCTAAATTTTATTTATGTGGTCTGTCATTGATGGGCATTTGGGTTGGTTCCAAGTCTTTGATATTGGAAATAGTGCTGCAGTAAACATACGTGTGCATGTGTCTTTATAGTAGAATGATATATAATCCTTTAGGTGTATACACAGTAATGGGATTACTGGGTCAAATGGTATTTCTGGTTCTGATTCTCTTAAAAGTATCTTTCTCAAAGCCACGTTTTTAATTCTAAAAGGTCCAAATTGCCTATCATTGATGGGCATTTGGGTTGGTTCCAAGTCTTTGTTATTGTGAACAGTGAGAGAAATAGTAACTGCCTCTTGACAGACAGCATGTATAGTGTGGTTTGATTCCTATAGCAGCTCTGTAGAAGTACATAAACCTCTGTCTTCTAGTCCATGCAATAGTGATGAATGCCTTAAGGGGCTACTGTGGAACTCAGTAATTCAAAGCATGGGCCCCCAGACCGGACCTATGTGACTTCACATCCATGATCTGCCTCTCACCGAATCAGGAACACTGGCAATCATCCTCACTTCTTCAAGCTTCAGTTTTGTCTCACCTGTTCATTGGAGTTTATGACAGTACCTGCCACATGGGGTTTTTGAGAGGTTGAAGTGACTGGCATGCTTAGAATAGATCTATTATGGTACAAGCTCTCAAAAAAATTTAGCTAATAATGTTGTTTATATTCTCAAGCGTTATACATTAATTTATTTGACTAGTACTGTTACACTATGGAAGTGAGATGGGGGTATAGGAACCTAGTTCTTCTAAAAATTTCATTTTATTTCCCCCGTATGATAACACTTCCTAATTAAACAAATATCCATGGTCAAGGCCCACATGATGCAGTGGGACTGACTCTTTAAGGGCCAGGACCCTGACTTAGCCATCTGGGGTCTTTAGCACCTACTCCTGGCTGGCACATAATAGGTGCTCAGTAAATGATAGCGAAGGTCTACACTGTGTGGCTGAGTTTGAGCAAATAGAAGAAGGCACGGCATTGCAGGGTGTGTTCAGGGACCTCATTCCAGGACCTCTAGAATTTAGGGGTTATATTGGTTTGCTACATCTTAGTCTGTTTTGGCTGCTGTAACAGAACACCATAAGCTAAGTAAGTATCTGATCACCAGTAGAGATGTCTCCCGGTTCTGAGGCTGGGAAGTCCAAGATCAAGGCGCTAGCAGACTTGGTGCCTGGGGCTCATTTTCTGATTCATAGATGGCATCTTGTCACTCCATGCTCACAGGGTGAAACAGGTAAAAGACGGCTTGGGCCTGTTTTATAACAGGATGAACCACTTTGTAAAGACTTTGTCTCCTAATACCATCACTTCGGGAGTTAGGATTTCAACATCATAATTTTGGGAAGATATAATCATTTGGGCTATAGCAGGCTGGCACAAAGTATCACAAGCTTGGTGGCTTCAAACAGCAGGAATTTCTTCTCTCACTTTTCTGAAGTCCGGAAGTATGAAATTGGCATACCTGCAGGGTTGGCTGCTCCTGGAATCCTTCCTTCCCTCTTCCTCACTTTCCTTGCCTGGTGGCCTCATCCCTCCAAGCTCCGCTTCCATCTTCACATGGCCTCCTCCTCTGTGTTCTCTGCTGACACTTTTCTTTTGAGACAGGGTCTCACTCTGTCACCCAGGCTGGAGGGCAGTGGCATGATCACAGCTCACTGCAGCCTCGACCGCCTGGGCTCAAGTGGTCCTCTCACCTCAGTCTCCTGGGATTAGCTGGGACTGCAGGCATGCACCACCATGTCCAGCTATGTTTTAATATATTTTAGAGAGATGGGGTCTTGCCATGTTGCCCAGATAGGTTTCAAATCAAGTTTCTGGGCTCAAATGATCCTCCCTGCTTGGCCTCCCAAAGTGGTGGGATTACAGGCATGAGCCACCATGCCCAGCCTGATACTTTCCTTATGAGAACTCTTGTCATTGGATTTATGGCCCACCCTAATCCAAGAAGATCTCATCTTGAGGTGCTGGATTTAATTACACATACAGATTTTTTTTTTTTCTTTTTTGGCAAATAAGGGCCCTTTCACAAGTTCCAGGTAGATGTCTTTGGAGGGAATACTATGCAATCTGCTACAGGAGTTTTAAAATGCCAGCACAAATAGAGGCACTCAGAAATCCAAATATTTTGTCAAATAACTTGCCTTTATTGTGGGACCTGTGGGCTCGGAAATGGAACCATTGGTAGATATTAGGGAGGTACACAGCTCCTGACCTCGCCCACAGCCTCCCTTCTACGGGCCTTCTGTGAGAAGCTCACCCCTCCAGAGTGTTAAGAGGTTCCTATTAAGTACTGAAGACCACAGGAGAGTCTGGGAGGGGAAAATGTTCGGGGAGCATCTTAGTGGTCTTGCAGCGCCCATCCCCATTCACTGTTTCATCAACATGGATCTTCCAAGGATCCGGGAAAGGGAATCGGACATGGGACAAATACGGGTACATGAGAAGAGGCCAGAGTCCCAAACTGGACTCAGCCCTGCTCCAGGTCTCAGTCTCCCTCCTTGAAAAGGGAAAGCTCTGGATTCAGGGGATGCCAGAGGTCATCACGGCCTTGACATTCCAAGCCTGTAGGCAGTGGGTGAGTGGCCTACTAGGAGCACAGAGGGCCGAGGTTGGGAGGGGTGGGGCAGTGAGTGGCTTTCCTTCAGTCCAGCTAGGAGGTTCTCAGAGACGCCCCTCCTCCTTCCCCAGGGCAGAGCTTGTTAGAGTGAGCTTTGGGCAGTCTGGCTCTTGGGACTAACTAGGACGTCACTCCCCTGCAGCATCCATGTGGTAGATAACATAAGACAACATGAGTAAGACTAGGAGGGGGTGAGTATGCTAATGACATTCTCTGTGACGGAGGGGACAGCCCTGCCCAGAGACCCAGGGGAGCCCAGAGCCATGGGCACCTTGAACAACACACTTTATCCCTCGCCATTACACCGGAACTCTGGCCTGCGATAGCTTCAAGACGGCATGTAGGATTTAAGCAATAACTTTGGTTTTTGTTTTCTGGTTGGTTTTGTTTGTCTGTTTGTTTGTTTTGAGACTGGTTCTGCTCTGTTGATCAGGCTGGAGTGCAGTGGTGTGATCATAGCTCATTATAACCTCCACCTCCTGGGCTCAGGCCATCCTTCACCTCAGCCTCCCAAGTAGCTTGGAGAACAGGCACACACCACCACGCCTGGCTAATTTTTGTACTTTTTGTAGAGATAAAGTCTCACTATGTTGCCCAGGCTGGTCTTGAACTCCTAAGCTCAAGCGATCCACTGGCCTCAGCCTCCCAAAGTGCTAGGCTGACGTGAGCCACTGCACCCAGCCAATCATTTCATTTTATTAAGGTGAGGTTTAGACTGCCTTTTTCTAGTTACAGAAGTAATATATGCTTATCGTATAACACTGAAAATGTAAACAGTATGAAGAAGGAAATAAAAAAGAATATACAAAGCACCAGTAACCCCATTGCCTACTAATACATTGTGTGTTGATTCCTAATCTTCATTCTGTGTGTGTGTGTGTGTGTGTGTGTGTGTGTGTGTTTTGTTACATAGGATGGTAGCTGACATTTACAGCTCTCCTCCCAGTGTTGAGCATTCTGCTAAGCACTCGATGTATTGTGTTTTCTTTAACTCCTACAGAAAACCTTGTAAGGGAAAGGACAATGTAATTCACAGCATTTTACGGATGAAAAGACTGGGGCGTAAATTGAAGTCATATTTTGTATACAGGCTTATATTGTGCTGTAGACCAGGGGGTCCCCAACGCCCAGGCCACAAACTGGAATCAGTCCACGGCCTGTTAGGAACTGGGTTGCCTAGCAGGAGGGGAGTGGCCGGCAAACAAGCAACGCTTCACCTGTATTTACAGCCGCCCCCATCACTCACAGCACCATCAGAGCTCCGCCTCCTGTCAGATCAGCGGTGGCATTAGATGGAGCTCAGACACTGTTGTGAACTGCACATGCCAGGGATGTAGGTTACAGCTCCTTATGAGAATCTAATGCCTGATGATCTGTCACTGTCTCCCATCACCCCAGATGGGACCATCGAATTGCAGGAAAACAAGCTCAGGGCTCCCACTGATTCTATGATGGTGAGTTGTAGAATTATTTCATTATAGATTGCAATGTAATAATAACAGAATAAAGTGCACAAAATGTAACCTGCTTGAATAATCCTGAAACAATCACCCCTACCCCCATCCGTGGAAAAATTGTCTTCCACAAAACCTGTCCTTGGTGCCAGAAAGATTGGAGACCACTGATGTAGACAATACCATGAGCATCTTTCGTAGGATTAATTGTTCTTCTAAAACATGAGCTGGGAAGTTTGTATCACATTCCAGAGTATTCCATAGATATGTTGTTTATCTAACCGTTTCCCTCTTTGGAACAGTTCAGGTCTTCTCTTCAGCTTGTTAGCATTACAAATAACACTGTGATGAACATTCTTGCGCAGAAGTCTTCACAGGCCAGTGCCCTAAAAGTAGAGATATTAGGTCCAAGGTGATAAATTATTTTAAAGCCACTGGATTGGTTGGATGCAATTACTTCCAGAGATATTGTATCATTTTGCATTCCAATCAGTGGGGCATGAGCCTGTGGATCTCACCTTTAGGATTTTATGCAATTAAAAAAAAAATTTTTTTTGAGACAGGGTCTCACTGTTGCCCAGGCTGGAGTGCAGTGGCACAATCTCAGCTCACTGCAATCTCCAACTCCCAGGTTCAAGTGATTCTCAAGCCTCAGCCTCCCGAGTAGCTGGGATTACAGGAGTGTGACACCATGCCTGGCTAATTTTTTTTTTAATAGTAGAGAAGGGGTTTTGCCATGTTGTCCAGGCTGGTCACAAACTGCTGATCTCAAGTGATCCACCTGCCTCAGCCTCTCAAAGTGCTGGGATTATAGGCGTGAACCACTGCCTTTGTTTCTGTTTTTAAAGATTAGGTTTTGAAATAGCTTTTTAATATGGAACATTTGTGACTACAAATAAGAGACAGTGACAAGAAATAAAGAATAAAAGGAACAACAGAACAGAAAGAGGATGATTAAAGTTCAAACCACAGGCCTCTGGCATGGAGAAGACAGCTATAATAGCACTTTCTTTGTTTTAACCTATAGGTGGTAGATTCTTCTTTTAATTAATCTTTTCCCCGCCTTCAGCGCTGACTGGGTTGTCAGTTTGTTGCTGGGATGGAAAGATGAAATGTGCACTTCGTTTTGAGAGCCTTGTGTGTCCCTGTGGTTCTGTGGCATCTGTTAGATTATTCTGAATATTGAGCTTTGAAAATAACCTAATGACCAATCAATTGCTGGGCTTCTGTTACCAGTAGTGGGACACGCTGTCCATCACGTAGAGAAGCAGACTGGTCACTGACAAGGAGACTGGCCCATGGGAAAACTAGCAGAGAGCAGCTTTTCTGTCTGAATCCACTCCCTCCTGAATATAGCATAAATCATGGATAGAAGTAAGAGTCTCAAGAAATGAGGCTCGTACCACTTTGAGAAGGGAACTTGAGAGGCTACTTTAAAGACTAGGAAGATACGTCTCCTTTTACATCCCAAATGAGGTAGAGGCCTGGTGGTCTGCAAGACTAAACATAATTCCTTTCTTTTTTCTTTTGGAGACAGAGTCTTGCTCTGTCACCCAGGCTGGAGTGCAGTGGTGCGATTTTACCTCACTGCAGCCTCCACCTCCTGGGTTCAAGTGATTCCCCCATCTCAGCCTCCTGAATAGCTGGGACTACAGGTGTCAGCCACCACACCTGGCTAATTTTTGTATTTTTTGTGGAGATGGGGTTTCACCATGTTGGTCAGGCTGGTCTCAAACTCCTGGCATCAAGTGATCACCCCACCTTGGCCTCCCAAAGTGCTGAGGTTACAGGCATGAGCCACTACTCCCAGCCTATAATTTTTATATAACCTGAGTCACCCTGGGGAATCCTGGTTTCTTAGTCCACACTCACAGTAAAATCACAAGGTCAATCAGGAAGCCAGTTAGGCAGCCTATCAGTGTCAGAAAACTCCTCGGAATACAAATAAATGTGCATACGTGAAGCTGAGTTCTGTGATCCTCCCATGGCCTAGAGAACTTTCTGTGATGATGGAAATGTTCTATGTCTGTGCTGGTCAGTTCAGTAGCCACTAGGACATGTGGCTATTGAGTAGTTGACATGTGGCTAGTACAACTGAGTAGTTAAATGTTAAATTTGGTTTAGTTTGAATTAATTTTTAAACTTAGTCACCTGAGATTACAAAAAAAAATAGAATTTTTTTTTTTTTTTTTTTTTTGAGACCAAGTCTGGCTCTATTGCCCAGGCTGGAGTGCAGTGGCATGATCTCGGCTCACTGCAACCTCTACCTCCCAGGTTCGAGTGATTCTACTGCCTCAGCCTCCTGAGTAGCTGGGACTATAGGTGTGCACCACCACACTCAGCTAATTTTTGTATTTTTAGTAGAGATGGGGTTTTACTGTGTTGGTCAGGCTGGTCTCAAATTCCTGACCTTGTGATCTGCCCGCCTCAGGCTCCCAAAGTGCTGAGATTATAGGCGTGAGCCACCGCGTCCAGCCCAGAAAATTTTTTTTGTTTCTATGGCTGACGTTGTCAAAAGCCCAGATCTCATTTTAGCCCAGAGATTTTGGGTTACGTTGTCTCAAAGAAGTAAAGCAAAAATAAATAAATAAATAAATAAATAAATAAATAAATAAATGATTAGGCAGAAGTTTGGTAAGGACAGGCTGAGGCAGAGACACTTGGGGTGGGGACAATGGCAGTGACTTTGAAGTGCAGCCTGCCTCTATGTGGCTCTCTGGGTATGGGGGGCATCGGTTCTTCTCCTTCCTGGTTAAAGCAGTTATTTGGGTGGTGCAGTGCTTTCGTGTTCAATAGGCTTGATTTTGCACACAGCTGGGTTATCTCGGGTATGAAAGCACTCTGCTTAATCTTCTCAATTTCTCTGCTCCTTCCTGCTATGCATATGTGAGTGAGATGCTTGCATCTCTGTCTCCAGGCTCCAATAAAGTATGACAGTTTCTATGATGTGCCCACCTACAGAAATAAACAAATTGCAACTTTAGGAAGAAAAAGAGAGGGTCCTGCAAAAGGCAGCTCAGGGCCCACGAGCTATTTCCCTTTCTTATTCCTTGCTGAACTGGTCTATATCCATTCATTTTGTAATTGCGAGAAAAGGAATTAACCCTGACTACGGCAATTCACCTTGACGTACAGTAATTCAGAGTTTCCTCTCTTGGGTAAAACCTAGTTATCCTAATTAATAATTAGTTATGCATAATATAGTGATTTTTTTTTTTTGAGACAGACTCTCACTATCATCCAGGCTGGGGTACAATGGCTGATCACAGTTCCCTGCAGCCTTAACCTCCCTGGATTCATTGATTCTACCACCTCAGCCTCCCGAGTAGCTGGGACTAGAGGCGTGCACTGTCACATCAGGCTAATTTTTGTATTTTTTTGTAAAGACAGGGTTTTGCCTTGTTGTCCAGGCTGGTCTTGAACTCCGGGGCTGAAGCAATCCTCCCACCTCGGCCTTCCAAAGTGTTAGGATTACAGCATGAGCCCCCACATCCACCCTATAGTGATAGCTTTTTTTTTTTTTTCCCACAACTTCCTTTGAAGTTATTGCTTTTTCAGAATGACTTTTTACAAAGTGAACAAGATACACATGATCACCCTCCTGGACAGCCTGTTTATAAATGAATTGTAAAACAATCCTGCAAGATCCGCACATGTTCCCCAGAACTTAAAGTACAAAAAAAAAAAAAAAAAAAAAAGAAAGAAAAAGAAATATGCCACTCTGGTAGGGGATATTGATAGCGGGCAGTGGGGGTTGTGCATCTGTGGGAGCAGAGTACATAGAAACTCTGCACTTCCTCAATTTTGCTGTGAACCTAAAACTGCCCCCCCAAAATAAGTTTTAAAAATGATGCATATTTGTCAATTATACCTTAATAAAGGTCGGGGATCACAAGGAATAAAAGCTATCTTCAAACACATGTCTTTAAGTGAGTCTCTCCTTCCTTCCTTCCTTTCAGTAATTTTTCAAAGCAACAGGGACCTGATTAAGAACGCTGGCTAGCTTTTCTAATGCCTACTAATGAAGAACTAAAGAACTTCTGTGATTTCAGTGAAAGCCCTTCAGATGTTACTGGGCTACTTGTTACTGACAATCTGGTAGGAACTGTGAATCAAACTACGTTAGGCAAATAGATCTTGCTCAAGAGGAAGGACGGTTAGCTGAGATAATACCTCATGACAGCTGGAGTAATTTTACGAACAACTCGAATGGTTTTCGAGGAGCATTTTAAAAGTCGAGGGAAGTTCTAATCAGATAGCAAGTCGGGATACAGAATTAGCATAATTCTCCTCCCGATAAACGCAGAAATGGGAGAAAGGGGAAATTGCAAGAATTTCTAATGACGTCGGGACACAGCCAAATGACAACATGACAAACAAGGTGACCCCCATGGGAAGCACTTACTGCTCCAAAAACCGAATAAAGAAGAGTGTGAGAAAATAAGAGCAAATGTAACCTAGTTAATATCTGTTCTTTATGTTGATGAAGAAGGGCAAAAGCCAGACACTTGACATTGTTATTGTTAACTGCCGTCACCACTGCCTGCTTTCTAGTGTCGATACGTTCTAGAATCCCGTGTTATCTTCAGTCACATGTCTATTGCATGTGCCCTATCATGCGTGTGATATTGCAAAAGCATTGTACGTTAACTACAGCAAAATGGTGATGTCAATTCTGCTCACTTGGGGAGAGCCCATCTAACGATCGTTGAGAGGAAAATGGGGAAATGACATTGTTGTCAGTTTCTTCTAGATCAAACATTCAAAGACTGGTTATTTTTAAAATGTATATACGCTGCAATAAAAATCTAAATTAAAAGCGTGAAGAAATAGAGGCAAAAGGACAGTAGAGGAGGCAGGCCAGTGAGTGTGTAGTATACCACCATATTTTTACACGCCCTGGAAGCGTCAGACATCAACTTGACTCTAAAATGTTCAGTGTGTGGCCAGGCATGGTGGCTCACGCCTATAATCTCAGCACCTTGAGAGGCTGAGGTAGGTGGATCACTTGAGCCCAGGAGTTCCAGACCAGCCTAGGCAACATGGAAAAACCCTGTCTCTACAAAAAATACAAAAATTAACCAGGCATGATGGTGCCTGCCTTGTAGTCCCAGCTACTGGGGAGGCTAAGGTGAGAGGATCGCTGGAGGTCAAGGCTATATTAAGCCATGATTGCACCGCTGCATTCCAGCTTGGGTGACAGAGTTAGACCCTGTTTCATAAAAATAAATAAAATAATCAGCAGCCACTGCAAAGAGAGAACATTCAGTCATGAGATGCATAGCAACCCTGAAGTCAAAACTAACCAGGTATGGCCTGGTACGGTAGCTCACGCCTGTAATCCCAGCTCTGTGGGAGGCTGAGGCGGGTGGATCACTTGACGTCAGGAGTTCGAGACCAGCTTCACCAACATGGCGAAACTCCGTCTCTACTAAAAATACAAAAATTAGCCAGGCGTGGTGGCATTCGCCTGTAATCCCAGCTACTCAGGAGGCTGAGGCAGGAGAATTGCTTGAACCAAGGAAGTGCAGGTTGCAATGAGCCGAGATCAGGCCTCTGTACTCCAGCCTGGGCAACAGAGGGAGACTCAGTCAAATCAGTCAATCAATCAGTCAATCAATCTAACCAGGTGCTTGAGATGAGGACACCTATTCCTATTCAGACCCTCCAGAGAGGCTTCCCTGTGTCTCTTCCCATTGGAGGGGACATCACCACCTTCTGTATCATCACAGAGTGAGGCCAGGGCACAGACAGGAAGGCTTCTGCCTGGCTCTGCGCTCCTGCCTGCTGCTCTCTTGCCGCACACCACTGACTTGGTTTGCTAGAATCCAAAGGCTCTAGGTGAATTTTAAAGCCACGAAGGTCTTCATACATGGAATGGTTTGTGTGAACTGCTGGAAAGCAGCCCCATGCAATAAAGTCATTTGCCACGTGTCCGAAAAGAACCACAGCTCCAGAGACGTGTCAACCACAGGTCTCCCTGGTTTGTCAGAGAGGCATTTTAAAGGGTGGGTTTGTTAACAGCTGAAGCCAAGAGCAACAGCTTTCTCAGTTTAAAGAGGGGGTTCTCTCCTCTCAGACCACCCCCTCTTTTTTTTTTTTTTTTGCTAGACATCATGAAAAATAAATTGTAAGGCAGAAACTAAAGCAAATGGGAGAGAGAAGGCAATATTAATACAACTCGGACACGGCTGTGTTCTTTTGAGAAGGAGCCTGTATTATTTCCTCCCAAGTTATCCCTGGAGGAATATCTAAGAGTTCTCTTTGCAGTGGCCCAGAAGAGAATCCACTTTCCAGGCATTCATAAATATACAGTCAGGGTCCAGTTAGGAGATGGAACCCATGCCTGTTATTCTAACAGGGAAAATTTGATATAAAGAATTGCTAACTAGGTAACTTGAGAGGCAAAGAGAAGGGCAGTAGGGAATCAAAGAGGCTGCTGTTGCAGGAAGCAGCTACTTCAAGGACTGGGAGCAAGAGGAGAGCTGGAGTTATGAAAACCGAGAGGCTTGGAGGAAGAGCCCCGCAGAGCTTCAAGTCAGACGTTTGGGGTGGGGCTGCTGCTTGCTGCTGTTTCTCTCTGAGCTGAGAGGAGGGATATGCAGGGCTAGACACTGAGCTCTAAGGAAGGGGTTGTGGCAGCTAGGGCTGGTGTCTGAGGAGAAGCGATGAAGCTGGTTCTGCCAGCGCTGGAAAAACTGCAAGCTGGATTCCGCTGTTCCTACTGCTGGCATTGCTGGAATGAGATGCCCCTGGCAGGTAGGAGCAGCCAGAATGTCTTCATGGAGACTGCAACAGGAACTAAGGAAGAAATGAGCCCTTAAGGCTTGCAGTCTCCCTCCAGCGCCCCCTATTGGCAGAACCTAGAAGAGACGCTGGAGCCAAGCTTCCCTGTAAGCCCAGCCTAAGCACCAGGAAGAAGTGCCTGGAAAGGCAGATTTGAAAAGGAAGAGCCATAGCTTGCCACTGGGACAGTGAACCATGTAGATTGTATGGAAGGTTCCAGAGAGGAGGCTGAGGAGGCTGCTTACCCTACACAGGGCTCAGCGTTTTATGATTCCCTTTCCTGCAAAATTAATCCCCTTTGAACTTCTCTCCCTTAGCGTCTCTTCTCCATATCCCTGACTATAGCTCTCTTTCCTTTAAAAAAAAATGATACCACTTGAGTTCAGGAGTTCAAGACCAGCCTGGCCAACATGGTGAAACCAGGTTTCTACTAAAAATACAAAAATTAGCTGGGCATGGTGGCACACGCCTGTAATCCCAGCTACTCAGGAGGCAGAGGCAGGAGAATCACTTGAACCCAGAAGGCAGAGATTGAGGTGAGTTGAGATCACACCACTGCATTCCAGCCTGAGTGACAGAGTGAGACTCCATCTCAAAAAAACAAAAACAAAAAAAAGATATCAAGCTACCAGTGCTAATCTTCCAACCCTGAGTCCACCCCCATCCATAAAAGTTGTGTCAGAGTAGATTTTAAATATTTTCAACACAAAAATGTAAGGCCCGGCACAGTGGCTCACGCACGTAATCCCAACACTGTGCGAGTCCGAGGCAGACGATCGCTGGAGCCCAGGAGTTCATGGCTGCAGTGAGCTGTGATTACTGTGCTGCACTCCAGCGTGCGTAACAAACAAGACCCTGTCTCAAAAAAAAAGCTAATAAATAAATAAGCAAAGTGATGGATGTGTTAAGCTTGATGTAATCATTCCACAATGTAAACATATACTAAAATAGCACATGTGCCCCATAAATATATAATTATTATTTGTCAACAAAAATATAATTTTTAAAATTTTAGTAAAAATTTTTAAATTATTCATGTCTTTCTTAAAGGTAGAGGAAATAAAATACATGCCAAAATTAATACATTTTATTTACATCAATATAAAAGAGAATAAAAAATTAAGGTTAAAACTAAACATCGTGATGAGATAAATTTAAGTTTAGAAATTGAAAGGAATCAAAGAGAAATATCTAAAATAATGACCGGGCCTGGTGGCTCACGTCTGTAATCCCAGAACTTTGGGGGGCCGAGGCGGGTGAACCACCTGAGGTTAAGAGTTTGAGACCAGACTGCCCAACATGGCAAAAACCCCATCTCTACTAAAAATACAAAAATTAGCCAGGCATGGTGGCAGGTCCCTGATTATCCTAGCTACTCGGGAGGCTGAGCCAGGAGAATCACTTGAGCCTGAGAGGCAGAGATTGAGGTGAGCCAAGATCAAGCCACTGCACTCCAGCCTGGGTGACAGAGTGAGAGTCTGTCTCAAAATAATAATAATAAAAATAATAAAATAAAATCAGACAGTTAAAAATCAAGCAGTAGAATTAATGCAAAATCATAAAGAATAAGTAACAATTAAGCATTAAAATGATAGCTGGAAAGCAAATTAGATTAAAACTTTTGAAAATGAAATGTAAACAACATAGAAAATTTAAAACCCACCAATAACACTTTAAAACCAGTAAAACTGAATTACTTTCCTTTTTGGATAAGAAAGGAAAATTGATTGGATAAGAAAGGATAATTAATTTTAAGATAAAACAGGGAAAGGTGAGATAGAAACAAGGTTAAATGTAACCGTACATCATAATAATTACCAGGTACTAAGCATTTAAAGAATGAATGACAAGCACTCTACTAAGTACTTTGAAAGTAGTGTCTCATTTAAACCTCACAATAGCTCCGTAAGGCAGATGCTGCTGTGACCCTCGTATTTTATAAATGAGAAAACTGAGACACAGCTCATGAAATTACTGGAGCTGGAATTTAATTCAGCCAGTTCTGTCTAGATGCAGAGCTGGAATTCTGTAGGAAAGCTATGAGATAGTGTGCCGTGGATGCAGAAGAGACAGATTCAAGGGAGTCGGTGTATGTGATGTCAATGAGATCCCAAAGTAATACTGAAATACTGAGTTATTCAACAAAACATGTCTGTGATAAGAGGACAACGAGGGCAAAAATCAGAAAAGAGAGTACGGACGAAATGGGAGGAAACAAACTACAAAACTCAAGGACCTAGGGAATCAGCCACGTCCCTGTGAAGCTGGCTTGCTGCTCAAAGCCCTCACTTTCCCTGTCGTGCAGCTCCCTGGCCCCCTGGACCTTTGCTCTCCTTTGCTTCCCCCTCCACTCCGTGAAGTGGCCTGGCCCCTTCAGTAGACCTCGCTTCTATCCTGCCTGGCCAAGGGCCATGCACCGCTGCCTGGTAACAATTGCATGCCAGTTGCCTCAACATCCCAGGTCTCTCCAGCCTGACGTCCAAATGAGGTCACTTGGGCAGGAGTGTCCTCATCGTTCTCACTCCAAGACCCTGTGTTCACACAAGAAAGGCAGTCCTTGAGGAGATCTGTTCCTTTGTTACATCTGACAATCCCAAGTAAATGATCTACTATGATCCAAGCAGCTACTCTCCACTGGTATTGATTGCTCTGATTTGTGCCACCATCTCAACTCTTGTGCTCTGGCAGAGTAGTTTGAAGGTCTGGGCAGCCCAGAAAACTGCAGGCATGTTTCCTAGTAGGATGCGCTTTGCTGGATAGGGGGTGAGCACTGGAAAACACCACATTGGTCAGGTCTGTCCTGCGGACTCCCAGCTCACCAAAGAGCCAGAGAGGAAACTCCAGGCAAACAGTTAGGTCTGCTATGACACGTGGTCAGTGATAAATAAGTAGAATATTCTGCCTTGTGAATATTACTGTGGGATTTGTTTTTCAAGGATTGCATACATGATGTGCACATTTTCTATGATTTAATAATTATGGACAAACTCCTAAGCATTAGAGTGAAGTTGGCATTTTGAGCCCCAAAGTTTACAAGTATGCTTGCATGTGGAACAGTTGCTAGGCAATACAACTGAATAAAATAATAATTTAGTGGCACAGTGAACTTTGTCATAACTAGGAGTGATTCTGGTCAGGCATGGTGCTTCACGCCTGTAATCCCAGCATTTTGGGAGGCTGAGGTGGGCGGATCATTTGAAGTCAAGAGTTCGAGACCAGCCTGGTCAATGTGGTGAAACCCTGTGTATACTAAAAATACAAAAATTAGCTGGGCGTGGTGGCGGGCACCTGTAATCCCAGCTACTTGGTAGGATGAGGCTGGAGAGTCACTTGAACATGGTAGGCGGAGGTTGCAGTGAGCTGAGATGGCACCACTGCACTCCAGCCTGGACAACAGAGCAAGACTCCATCTCAAAATAATGATAATAATAAATAAGTAAAATTTAAAAACTAGAGTGATTGTATATCCTGCTTGTCTTGAACAATTTTATGACTTATATGCCGACATTATTCTTCATAGTGTCTCCTTTTGCCCATAAAAAGTTATCACGTGATTCCCCTAGCCATAACACGGTAATGGGGTCCTGACTTGCCTGTATAAAATTGTATAAAACGTGGGATTCTCTTATTGTGAGGTTAATGAGTTGAACAAGAGAGGTGCCAGACCATGGAGTTTCTGGGTTGAGCTGCCGGTCCCAGCCTTGTTGTGGCGCCCCCTGGTGGCAGATTTCTGAGCTGGCTTAAATATCCATCAGGATGGTTCCTGGTCTTCAGGCTGGCAGGGGCTGTGAGGACAGTGACAGCAATTCTAGGATTCACCCAATTCACTGGTTTCCAATTCATGGAGATTGGCCTCAGAGGCTATTGAGATTGCATGGCCCCTAGACAGGGTTGCCTGCCTGCCCTTGACCTCCCTTCTCTCTCATTCCTCCGCAGGGTAAGAACTTTAGCCCAAACCGTTTAAAGAACTAGGACTGGACATAAAGATGGGAATTAATTGCTTAGCGCTTCAAATTTGGATTCAAGCAATCACAGTTAACACTGGTCATCCAAATAACAGTTAACATTTATTAACCGATTTCTATGGACTAGCAATTTACATTAAGAATGGCATTTCTAATCCAACACCAAAAAATATGAAGTACACTTTAGACTCTGTGGTAATCGATTTTTACACAACCACATAGATGTCAATGCCTAGCCGTATCTGAGAATTATGTAGGAAGTATTTTTTTGGTTTGGGCATTATTTTTACTTATCAATTATAAAAATATAAAAAATTGTTTTCTTGTATAAAAATAAAGGCTTCAGGTTTTTATTTAAATCGAGCATTAGCCTTTGATTTCAATCATGTATGTCCTTCAGGTGCCGAAAAGCTGTTTGATAACAGGAACTGTGTTTTTTCTTTTCTTTTTTCTTTTTTTTTTGACACAGAGTTTCACTCTTTTTGCCCAGACTGGAGTGCAGTGGCGTGATCTCGGCTCATTGCAACCTCCACCTCCTGGGTTGAAGCGATTCTTCCGCCTCATCCTCCCGAGTAGCTGGGATTACAGGTGCCTGCCACCACTCCTAGCTAACTTTTTGTAATTTTAGTAGAGACGAGGTTTCACCATGTTGGCCAGGCTTCTCTTGAACTCCTGACTTCAAGTGATCTGCCCACCTCGACCTCCCAAAGTGCTGGGATTACAGGCATGATCCACCTCGCCTGGCCGATAACAGGAACATTTTAATGTTTTACAGCCTATCTGGAACTCTTGCAGCTTGGGCTATTAGGTCCATGGGTGAAAGTCAGTCTGGCAGAGATTCTGGGATCAGTCCTTGGAGGGTGGGTCAGGTTGGAGTAGCCCAAGGTTGAGTTGAGCTGGATTGCTGGTCTTAGCCAGCCTCAGCTCTCAGCCTCTAGTAAAGGGATTCCTGCCATATGTCCATGACTGCATGTGTAAGGATATGTGTGTATGTGTGTGCCTATGTGTGTGTATACATGTGTGTGTGAGTATATATGTGTACGTGCACACCTATGTGTTTATAGTCAAGTTGGATGGGTTTTAGTACGGGAACCAGAATTTGTTTTTGTAGTTCCTGACCATTTTTGTTTTTCTTTTCTTTGAGATGGAGTCTCATTCTGTCACCCAGGCTGGAGTGCAGTGGCACGATCTCGGCTCACCACAACCTCCACCTCCTGGGTTCAAGTGGTTCTCCTGCCTCAGACTCCTGAGAAGCTGGGGTTACAGGTGTGCACCACCACGCCCGGCTATTTTTTTGTAGTTTTAGTAGAGATGGGGTTTCACCGTGTTGGCCAGGCTGGTCTCAAACTCCTGACCTCATGATCTGCCCATCTCAGCCTCCCAAAGTGCTGGGATTACAGGTGTGAGCCACCACGCCTGGCCAGTTCCTGGCCATTTTAACTAACTTGCCTTCCCTGGAAAAGCCTTTGTTGATGCCCTGCCTGCACTGATCTTTCACAAAAGCTCACACAGACATATAATAGCTGCTCTGTAAATATGCTGAAGAAAACATTTCAGAGTGTTGCGAAGTGGTAAGGAACTACCAGGCTTAGATTCTTAGTTTGTATGGGTCCAATATAAGTGAAAAAACGGTGACAGCACATACAGTAGGCACTTTCTGTATAACCTTTCCTGAGCTGTTTGCACGCAGGAGGCCACAGTGCACTGAATCCAAGTCGTTGCTACTATTCATCTTATCCTGGGCTTTGTCCTCAGAAAAGGAGCTGGTTTCATTCTGGTCTTTGCAGTCATGAATATTACCACCTTCCTGCTGGCAATCATGTAAGGAACTGATTAGCCCCAGCTTGACTCTCCCTGCAGCAGGGACACCTGGAGATCTCACTGCACGAAGAGTCAGGCTTGATGTTCAAAACTGAGCAAGTTTATTTGTTACACGAGGAGAGAATGGAATAAGTGGGGAACCTTAGGGAAATAATCTTTACGGGTAGTTTTCTGGCTCTAACTGCAGTCCGACTTCCCTTTGCTATTTTCTGATGGCGGCTGAGTTTTTTTTTTTTTTTTTTATGAAAGAAAGCACAGGGGAGACAATTTACTTTTGTCAGAAAGATTTACTATCTCGTGCAGATGTGACTCCCTTCTAGGTATGTTTTTTTCTTTTTAAATTCCACCAAATTCGTAAAGCAAGATTCTGGAGCTTCGGTTTCTGGTGCTTCTTCCATTTCTAATTTGCTGGATTTTAACAGGTAATATCCTTAAACATGCTGGGTCTGTTTCTACTCAAGCAAAAATTAGAATTACGACTCCTAGCCTACATCAAAAGCAATGCCAAGGGAATCTGGTAGATTATTTTTGATGTTTGGGAGAAAGAAATAACATCTAGTACTACTGCTAATTCTCATTGTTCTGTGTAAGCATGCCAGAGAATCAGCATTGCTATTTAACTTTTAAGGAATGAAAAAAAAAAAGTAAGGAAACAGAGAGATGATGATTTAATACTTTGACCAATCTAAAATGAAACAGGGGCACTTCTCTAAGACATGGATGTAGTTCATAATTTTAAGCAAAGAGGATCTCAGAAGTCAGCTAAGCTATTTTTCAAAGGGCCATGTGCAACAGAATAATATAATGTTAAGAGATTAATAATAGATTGTACATCGATTAATGATATGAATGGTAATATGATAGATAATAATATAGAATAACAATACTATAAATGGAATAATATTTCTTAGAATCAAAATACACCTTTATGTGTTTTAAGGAGCTAAAAGAGAGACAACCATAAAATAAGAGGTTTCAGAAACCTTATCCTGCTGACATCTCAGAAATAAGCAGTTCCTGAAGTAGGGAGCCTCCTGGTTTGTTGTCGTTGTTGTTTCTGTCTTTGTTTTGAGACAGTCTCGCTGTGCCGCCAGGCTGGAGTGCAATAGCGTGATCTCGGCTCACTGCAACCGATTCTCCTGCCTCAGCCTCCCGAGTAGCTAGGACTACAGGCAGGCGCCACCACGCCCAGCTAATTTTTGTATTTTTAGTAGAGAAGGGGTTTCACCACATTGGCCAGTATGGTCTCCATCTCCCAACCTCGTGATGCGCCCACTTCAGTCTCCCGAAGTGCTGGGATTACAGGCGTGACCCACTATGCCTGGCACCCTCTTTGTTTTTTAACACCATTTCCCCACAATGCCCAGAATAGTGCTGTGAGAAGTAAAAGGAGCATAAGTAGGGTTGATGAGTGAATGAAGGAACGCAGAGATGGATGAGTCAGTGAAGGAATAAGGGAATGTTCTCACATCGCTGGAGTGCTTTGTTGTTTCTTTTTGTTTTTACTTTTGTGGTTATAGAAGCTGATTGTGGGAAATTTTCAAAATGAAGATAAATATAAAAATGAAAATTAAAATCACAGAGGAAATCCCTGGGGTCTTCTTCACTTACAGGTTTGTGCTTTTGCCAACATATATAGCTAGTTATGTAAATGTAATGCATAGAAATTCTGTGTCTTAAAGTCTGGTCTTCATGGAATTAAAAAAGAAAGGGAATTTCCATGGTTTGTGTGTATCAACTTTGATACAGGAAAAATTCAGAGAAGCAGGGGACATGGGTTGGAATGGATCAGTGTTTACCACCGAACCTTCTAGAGACCAAGATGTCTAGGAAAGGAGCAATATATTTCCATCAGTATCAAACGAAGAAGTGTGCCAGTGTCTTAGTGAGAAGAGCCTGGAATTTGCAGTTGTTTTAAATTTGTAGACCAGAACTGCTGACCCCTACTTCACCCTTTTGCATGGGTTTCCAGGCCATCTTTTATTGCTTGTGAATGTTTCTGGTCTCTTCTCTACCCAAATAAATTGTATGTTCTTCAAAGACCAGACTGGGTCTTGTTCTGAATTCATCCTTCTGGTTTTTCATTCACTTAACAAGTTTTCATTGCACACTCAGTGTGTATGTGTGTGTGTGTGGTAAAACAGCAAGAAAAAAGCAATGAAATGTGACATTTCTGTTTTCTGGAAGTTTGGTATCTGGGTGATAAGACAGTCTCTGGACCCAAAAGTGTTAAGTAAAAAGGTCAGCAAATGTTCGCTCATGCTTTCATTGCGTAGTTCCCAATGTGAGGCACATAACTGGGTCCATTATTCTCAGTTGATGGATTGATTAATTAAGAGGCAACCTATCAGGGAAAAAGCGAGGTAAAGTTCTGTTCGTTGGTTTACAGATAGTCTAATGTGTTTAGAAATCCTCCAAAGTAAGAATGTGTTCTTCCCAAGATCATGATTACCAGAAATCCCATTCAAACAAAAAATAAAATTAGCCCCAGAGTAGAATTTCTGAAAATAGTATTTAACTTGACCTAGATATTGACAAGGATAACAGTGCCGTCCTTGATGTTGGAGTCAGCAAATACAGGCTGTTATTCTTTATTTCTTTTTGTGACATTACTGTCTGTGCAAATATATTTAGTTCATGTTGCTGTGTACACAGCACTGACAACCGCAGCCTATTGGGGTGATTATAAATGCAACAGTGAATAAATAAATCATCCTTTGGTGACCCCTGGAAGAAAAAGTTGACACAAAAATGCTTAAAGACTCTTTCAAGGAATTCATTATGTTTTAGAATTCAGTAACTTAGAGGAGAGATGTTCATTCTTGGAAACTCGCAGAATAAAATCACACCTTGGTAATACCATGCTCACTGATGTACTTGAGCTTATTGTCTAACACTGTGGAGGGAATAAGAAAGCTCTTCTTCGGAGAGGTTTAAAGAGGAGATGAAAATAAATAAGTCCAAGAGATCCTGAAGCTCTCTTAAGGAAAGACATTAAAAGGAGAAGGTTCTTACATACACATGAAGATTTGAAGAGGCTGATGCTGGAAGAATGAAAGGAATGTAGAGGAAATTTATCACACAATAGTGCACTACCGTAACAGGTTTCTTTTAGCAGAGTTTTGTTATGTGAGTTTATATTTCCTGATATATATATTTACACTTTCCCATTTTTGCTTCTAAGCTAATTAGGTTATAAGAGCTATTACTTTAAACAAGTTGATCAATCTGTCTTAACATCTTTCAAATGAGATAAACAAAACAGGTGTGTGTGTATACACACTTATATTCAAAATGTTGTTGGATATACAGCTAAACAAAAACCCAGTTAGCAATTCTCACAAAGGTGACTTCAGGGATAAAAAATCACCAAGGAGGTAGCTGGGAACCTTTGGCTGGGGCTCAGAACTGTTGATTATTAGCAACTCTGGCTTAAAGTGCGATTAGTTAAGACCAGCGGAGATTAAAACCTGGATGGAATGTCAACCAGGAATGTGAAAGTGTGGTCTCCTGGAAGTGGAGACAGACAGTGAGTGAGAAAACACTTTTAATTATAGAATAAAGAAAAAACAGGAAGCAAGAATGAAGCAACATCTAGGAAAGTATAGAAAGAGTTGTAATCGCTCATGAGGAGATGAAGCATTTGCTAGGAGAGAAAAAAAAAAATCCCAGCCAGTTGAGCTGAAAAATTCTATCTAAATATGAAAGCAGGGACTATATTCTGAGGCTGGAAATATTCATCAATGTGTTAAATGTCACACATTCTAAAAATATGAGATAGATTTCAACAGCCCTATAGTTAAAGATTGATGATTGGAATTTTGCTTTTCTGATGCCATGGCAATTCGCATGGTTCCTGAGTCTCCATAGCAACAGTCGATACTACTTTTTGTTCTCTTGTGTAGGCGCATGATGGTGGATGTACTGCATAGGAAACAGAGAGGAGGGGTTGATTGTTATTTCTTAATTAGTTACACAGAGATCGGGGGTCATGGGACAGGAGTTTTATTGGGATTGGTCCTGGGTCCAATCCCAATGGAGCTGGCGCTTCTACTGGCTGTTCACCTTTGACCCCATGAGCCATTGCTTTCTCTCAAGTATTGCTGTTTTATGAGTTGTGTGTCCATTTAGATAAAATTCTCTCAAAGCAGAGGACCTCTTCTATTTGGGATGCCCAACTGAAACCACGCCCCAAAGAGTTAAAGAAGCCAGTGGCTAACTTCTTGGGCTTACAGGATAACACATAAGAAAAAACTTGCTGAAAAGCTGAAACTGAGACTGTGCCCCCAAGAGTGCAACCAGTAATTAATACAAATTCTTGGGTTTGCAAAAATTCTTACTGCAACACTAAAACTCTCTCCACCTATGAGATAAGAGAACTGGCTAATGTTGGTTGGAGCCAATATGGCTGACTGGAGTCTGCGCAGAACCAGCTTGATGATGTCACAACTTGAATTTCCACCCGGGTTTCACACTAACTTCCTCTAAATTTGCACACACGGCCCTGGGAGGCATCCCGAAGAGATAACTCAGCATGCCCAAGGACTTTCCAGACCTCCTGCGTCCTTCCACCGCTCACTTGCTTATCCCCAAATGCACGCCCTGAACCTTTTCCAATAAAAAATACTGCCTTGAAGCCAGCACAGACAGACAGATTTGAGCTTGACTCCTGTCTCCTTGTGAGAAGACTTGCAATATAAAGCTTTTCTTTTCTCAAAAATCCAGAATAATTGAATAATGAGTGCCGTGGCTCACACCTGTAATCCCAGCACTTTGGGGGGCCAAGGTGGAAGGATCGGTGGAGGCCAGGAATTTGAGACCAGACTGGGCAACGCAAGAAAACCCCAGCTCTACAAAAAAATTTTTAGCCAGGCATGGTAGCACGTTCCTGTGGTCTCAGCTACTCGTGAGGCAGGATCACTAGAGCCTTGGAGGTTGAAGCTGCAGTGAGCTGTAACGGCGCCACTGCATTCCAGCCTGGGCAACAGAGCAAGACCCTGACTCTGAAAAATGAACGAAAACCAAATAAACAAACACCTGGTGTCATAGTACTGGCTTCTAGCACACCCAGCAGTGAGCCCTTTTTTCTGGTAACACAGTTGTCTTGGAAGTGGTAGATGTACCAACATGAGAGGGGTCATCGTTTGCTGTGAAGAAACTACCACGTTCACCTGTCTGCTAGGGCAAGCGCATACTGTGGCATCAGAATCTGTTCCACAGTTTTCCTGTCTGTGAAATGGGAGTGATAACCAAAACCATTTTCTTACTTGGAAGTAATGTCTATGAAACATTTAGACAAGTTTAGTCAAATGTATTTTGGAAAGTGGTGTACATGTGGGGAGAACCTGACTTACTGACTTAGGCTTATGTATGAGAGGTATCAAGGCATGACTTAACCTAGAGTCAGAATGAACCCTGTGAAGTTTGCAAGCATAAGTAAGACAGACAGAAATCTCTCCTGAGCTCTCATTAAATTTACAAGGCTTTTCCTACTGATGCCAACTCAAGTTCCCAACATGTTTGCCGTCTTTCTCATTAATGAGCTTTAGGCTGAGTTAAGATCTGTCTAAACTCACCTTGACATTGGCTGTTCTCAGTGGGAGTCAGAAGTTTATGGGCTCAAGTCCTAAGTGGCGACACTAACGTCTGTCACACTGAATCAATTCCCTCTTTTTGTTCATTTTCTTCTTTATATGAGAGAACATTTATCTAAGAACAAAGAATGTTACTTTATAGAGAGAAGGCAGTCTGTAAATATTCGTTCTCTTCCTCCTCCTACCCCCCTTTCCACCTCACATTCTTGCATTTCTGGCATTTTGATATTGGGATTTTAAAGGGGAGCCAGTGGCATAGGCATGTTTGGGGCGAAGGGTGACATTGAGGCAATGCTGCAGCATCGTGGCTGATGCAGGAGGCTCAGCTCTTACTATCTACAGGACGCCATACACAGAGGTGGAAATACACGGCTGTGAAACTCTGTGCTTGGGGGTTAAAATACAGTTCAGGGTTAAAAGGTAACAACAGCACAAGAAAACTTGAGCTAAATGTCAAACAGGCAGTGGAGATAAGCAGAGGTGAGCTGGGGTCTTCAGGAAATGCTTCCCAGAAAGGAGTTAGTGTTTGTTTGTTTGTGTGTCTTGTTTTTTTTTTTTTTTTTTTTGAGACGGAGTTTCGCTCTTGTTACCCAGGCTGGAGTGCAGTGGCACGATCTCGGCTAACTGCAACCTCCGCCTCCTGAATTCAAGCAATTCTCCTGCCTCAGCTTCCCGAGTAGCTGGGATTACAGGTGTACAACACCACACTGAGCTAATTTTTATATTTTTAGTAGAGACAGGGTTTCACCATGTTGATCAGGCTGGTCTTGAACTCCTGACCTTGTGGTCTACCTGCCTCAGCCTCCCAAAGTGCTGGGATTACAGGCATGAGCCACCGTGTGTGGAGTTCCTTTATTAGGGGATTTTGTTTTGTTTTGTTTTGTTTGTTTTGTTTTGTTTTGTTTTTGAGATAGGGTCTTGCTCTGTTGCCCAGACTGGACGACAGTGCTGTGATCACTGCTCATTGCAGGCTCAACCTCCCAGGCTCAGGCAACCCTCCCACCCCAGCCTTCTGAGTTGCTGGGACCACAGACATGTGTCACTGTGCTCAGCTGATTTTTTGATTTTTCATAGAGACAGGGTCTGACTGTGTTGCTCAGGCTGGTCTCCAACTCCTGGGCTTGAGTAAGCCTTTCACCTCAGCCTTCCAAAGTTCTGGGAATACAGGTATGACCCAGCCAAGAAAAGGAGTTGATATGGACTTTGGAGAAAGCTAATGTCTATCGAGGGCATATTAAGTAATGGACATTGGGCCTTTGCCTGCCTGCTTTCTGTATTTGATTAAAGGTTGGCTTCTGGATACGGGCATAAAAGCAGAAAGGTGGGACTGATTGAAGAGGGAATGTTTGGATAGTGAGTTTGGCAGGAAGGGAGGCAAATAGGAAAGGAGATGGCAGATGATTCTAGAAGCCAAAGTCAGGAGCTTGTGTAATGAGAAGCCATTATAGATTTTCAGTAGGGAATGCTGTTGTCCAATTGTAGGATTTCAGAGGGAAGCACACAAGTCTGAGAAAAGGAACCAGACCACAGAAAGAGCCCAGGCAGCAGGTCATGGGTCCTCGGCACAGGGGGAGAGGCAGGGGTCCAGTAAGGGTGACTTCAGAATCCAGTAATTTTTTATTTGATTCCAGGCATTTTGTGAAAAAAAAAGTCTGGTAAATAATGAAATAAGTCATTTTTACATAAAAAATAAAAGGTTGACTAGATGAAAGATTAGCATCAAAGATAGTACCTGGGAAGTCTAAGGAAGGGGCTCCTTTGGGAGAAAGAAGGTTAGAGGGGAGTTTTAGATGTATTCAGTATGGAGAAGCTACAAGCAGGCGGAGATATCTTCCCGGTAGTACACGAGAGATGGGAAAACTGCACTGTGGGACTGCTTGAAGGCACCCCATCACCATCTCCATGGGAAACTGGGAACCCCACAGTCCCAAGGCCCATAAAGCTAATGGCATGTCTAATCTCTCTGTTTTATATCTTTCTTTCCTTCTAGTGAATTATGGAATCAAATAAAACCAAATTCCCCAAGTCTACTTCTAACCCCCAAAATAAATATTTTAGCACGTATTTATTGAGTTCCTTCTCTGTGACAGGATTCTCCATATCCCTCCCAGCCACTGTATCTGGCTGATCTTTTTCTGTGTCCGTTTGGGGGTGAAGACATGGGATACAGGTCAAAGCAAATGTCCATGGAGCGCTGCCTAAGTCATTTCTCCATGATGGCTCAGTTCCTTTACTTACAAAGGACACATACAGCCAGCAGTATGTTGAAAAAGAAAGACCATCAGATTAGGAAGGTTGAGGACTTCCATGATCTCAGGAAAGTCACTGAACTCTCTGACACTCAATTTACTTCTCTGTGAAATGATGGATGAGTTGATACATAATTTGACTCTAATATCCTATGATCTTGTGTCATGGAGTTAGGCTCATAGTGCCTTTAAGATATTGCATCATTGCAGTCATAGAATGCAAGCTGTTTCTTGTTGCAGAGTCTCCCTCCCTCCCTCCCTCCCTCCCTCTCTCCCTCCCTCTCTCCCTTCCTTTCTTCCTCCCTCCCTCCCTCCATCCCTTCCTTCTTTTGAGACAGAGCCTTGCTCTGTAACCCAAGCTGCAGTAGAAAGACATGATCATAACTCACTGCCCCCCCAAACTCCTGGGCTCAAGTAATCCTGTTGCCTCTGCCTGATTAGTAGCTAGGAATGTGCACCACCATACCTGGCTAATTTTGTTACTTTTTGTGGAGATGGGAGTCTCAGTATGTTGCCCAGGCTGGTCTCAAAACTCCCGGGCTCAAGTGATCTTCCCTCCTTGGCCTCCCAAAGTGTTGTGATTACAGGCATGAACCACCATCCTGGGCAGAGCAGGGTATTCTTTAAGGATACAACTTGTATCCAGGGCCCCCGGAGCAGTCAGAGCTGTGATCTTCTTTGCCAGATCCCCTGGGGATCCTGGGGTTGAATACAACATCTGCATCCTCTGAGGCCAATAACTCTCCCTTCTCTCGTGAGGATGTAAATATAACCCTCCCTTCTCTCATGAGGTTATGATATAACTCTCCCTTCTCTCATGAGGATATGAATATAACCCTCCCTTCTCTCATGAGGATGTGAATATAACTCCCTTCTCTCATGAGGATGTGAATATAACCCTCCCTTCTCTCATGAGGATATGATATAACTCTCCCTTCTCTCATGAGGATATGAATATGACCCTCCCTTCTCTCATGAGGATGTGAATATAACCCTCCCTTCTCTCGTGAGGATGTAATTATAACCCTCCCTTCTCTCATGAGGATGTGAATATAACCCTCCCTTCTCTCATGAGGATGTGAATATAACCCTCCCTTCTCTCGTGAGGATGTGACTATAACCCTCCCTTCTCTCGTGAGGATGTGACTATAACCCTCCCTTCTCTCGTGAGGATGTGACTATAACCCTCCCTTCTCTCGTGAGGATGTGAATATAACCCTCCCTTCTCTCGTGAAGATGTGAATATAACCCTCCCTTCTCTCATGAGGATGTGAATATAACCCTCCCTTCTCTCGTGAAGATGTGAATATAACCCTCCCTTC
>PVKV010021931.1:0-36441 GCA_004027835.1 Alouatta palliata | reverse complement strand
AAAAAAAAAAAAAAAAAAAAAAAAATTTAAATTCAAATTTTTTTTTGAGATAGAATTTTGCTCTTCTTGCCCAGGCTAGAGTGCAATGGTGAGATCTCGGCTCACTGCAACCTCCGCCTCCTGGGTTTAAGCGATTCTCCTGCCTCAGCCTCCTGAGTAGCTGGGATTACAGGTATGTGCCACCACATCCTGCTAATTTTGTATTTTTAGTAGAGACAGGGTTTCTCCATGTTGGTCAGGCTGGTCTCGAACTCCCAACTTCAGGTGATCCGCTTGCCTTGGCCTCCCAAAGTGCTGGGATTACAGACGTGAGCCACTGCACCTGGCCATTTTTTTTTTTTTATCGCTCTGTCACCCTGGCTGGAATGCAGTGGTGTGATCTCAGCTCCCTGCTGCAACCTCCACCTCAAACGATTCTCCTACTTCAACCTTCCAAGTAGCTGGGACTACAGGCACCTGCCACCACACCCAACTAATTTTTATATTTTTAGTAGAGACAGAGTTTCCCCACATTGGCCAGACTGGTCTTGAACTCCTGACCTCAAGTGATCCACCCATCTTGGCATCCCAAAGTGCTGGGATTATATGGGTGAGCCATGTGCCCAACCAAGACTGTTCTAAAACTTCAGCTTTTGCCTAGAAGCTCCTGTAACTGTCTGTGCCTCTGGATAATTTGCCCTTTGAAAACTTTTCCATTTTAAAATGGAGTATTTTGGTACTTTGATGTTAGTGATGGTAGATTCTTTTACTCCTTTGGGTGTTCAATAGATGTTAAGTCAAATAGGGAAGCCCCTGGAGGCATATTTGTGAAGGGAGCAGAGCAGATGTTGAGTAACTCCCTCCTGGCTGGTGCTTCCTTTTATGATGCACTTTGAAATGCCACCTGTTCCTGATATATCTCTTCTCTTCCTGACAGGAGTAAGGGGTGGGGGAAAATTGGGGCCCTCCCTAGCAATTTCTCTGACTTTCACAGTCATAACTGGGAGCCAGACAGTGATTTTTTCAATAACCAACGATGATAAAAGCCTCACCCAGGCACCAAGAAGCATATAACTGGGCCAAAGGTGAGGGACGGAGCACAGGTTGTTGCAACAGTGACCTATTAAAAGCACAGTAGCCCCATTGCAGCTCTAAAGCCATACCATCTCTACCCCACATTTGTTTCCCTGTAGACTTTTGAGGCTGGAACCCTCTACATCTTTTCTAACCTCCTTATAAATTTATTCTTTTATTTCTTTATACCCTTGTAACTCAATGTTTAATGGGTAAGGATTTTTGTTTGTTTTTTGAGAGTGAGTCTCCCTCTTTTTCCCAGGCCAGAGTACAATGGCATAATCTTGGCTCACTGCAACCTCTGCCTCCTGGGTTCAAGTGATTCTCCTGCATCAGCCTCTTGAGTAGCTGGGATTGCTGGTACACACCACCATACCCAGCTAACTTTTGTATTTTTAATAGAGATGGGGTTTTGCCTTTTTTGGACAGGCTGGGCCTGAACTCCTGACCTTAAGTGATCCACCCACTTCTGCCTCCCAAAATGCTGGGATTACAGG
This sequence comes from Alouatta palliata, assembly GCA_004027835.1. Taxonomy (NCBI): domain Eukaryota; kingdom Metazoa; phylum Chordata; class Mammalia; order Primates; family Atelidae; genus Alouatta; species Alouatta palliata. The sequence goes on along the minus strand of PVKV010021931.1, from coordinate 34,891 downwards.
TGTGAGCCACTACGCCTGGCCTTAATTTTTGTATTTTTTGGTAAAGATGGGGTTTTATCATGTTGGCCAGGCTGGTCTCGAACTCCTGACCTCTGGTGATCTGCCCGCCTTGGCTCCCAAAGTGCTGCAATTACAGGCATGAGCCACCGCACCTGGCCTCTGGGTAGGGATTTTGACCCCCACTTTCAGCTGTGGAAGCCAAGGCTCAGACAGGGTAATGATCTGCAGAGGTCACTGGCAAATTGATAATGAAGTGTGGATTGTGTGGGTATCCTGAAAAAAGACTTGTGATGCTATCTGAGGCTGTCCTGAGGTTGTTTGATCCAGGCTCCAGGAGACCTGTCTGTACCACCTGGTCCAAGCTTAGGTACCTGGCCTGTGAATCAGATCGTGGGTGGCTCACAGAGTCCTGACAGGCACTGGGAAGGCCCCGGGGCCAGGTGTCCCTGAGGATTCACTTTTCTGCTTTCTCTGCTGTGGTAAGCATGCAGACCTGTGATTTTCCAGCCAGGTTCCCTGTGGTTTCTAGGTTCTGTCCTTGCCCTGAGGTGTCTCAGATGCAGACCCTGGGTCCACTGCAGAGACTGACACTTTCTCAAGGACCTAGTGTCTCAGCATGGGGGTGGCTCCCAGGCACACAAATGTGGCCTGGGAACTAACTGCTCCCTGGAGCATGGGCACTTATTAAAATAGATCAGATTGATTGCAGTACATTGAGCTCCATAGAGACAACACTGGGGAATTAGCTGGGTGTGGTGGCATGCACCTATAGTCCCAGCTACTCGGGAAGCTGAGGCAGGAGAATCGCTGGAATCTGGGAGGCAGAGGTTGCAGTGAGCCGAGATCACGCCATTGCACTCCAGCCTGGGTGACAGAGCAAAACTCCATCTCCAAAAAATAAATAAAAATAAAGTAAAAAATAAAATAAAAAGAGACAATGCCGGGGCAAGTGAGAGCCAGATGGGCACTGGGCGACTCTGCCTCGCTAAGGAAAAATAACTAAACGTGGGCAAAAGAGATCCTAAGAAGCTGAGAGGCAAAATGTCATCGTATGCATTTTTTGTGCAAACTTGTTGGGAGGAGCATACGAAGAAGCACCCAGATGCTTCAGTCAACTTCTCAGAGTTTTCTAAGAAGTGCTGAGAGAGGTGGAAGACCATGTCTGCTAAAGAGAAAGAAAAATTCTAAGATACGGCAAAGGTGGACAAGGCCCGTTATGAAAGAGAAATGAAAACCTATATCCCTCCTAAAGGGGAGACAAAAAAGAAGTTCAAGGATCCCAGTGCACCCAAGAGATCTTTTTCCTGTTCTGCTCTGAGTATGGCCCAAAAATCAAAGGAGAACATCCTGGCCTGTCCGTTGGTGATGTTGCAAAGGAACTGGGGGACATGTGGAATAACACTCCTGCAGATGACAAGCAGCCTTATGAAAAGAAGGCTGCAAAGTTGAAGGAAAAATACAGAAAGGTGAAATACCATTGATTTGATAATGGAAATTAAATAAATAAATAAAAGAAAAATATGAAAAGGATATTGCTGCATATCAAGCTGAAGGAAAGCCTGATGCAGCAAAAAAGGGAGTTGTCAAGGCTGAAAAAAGCCAGAGAAAGAAGGAAGAGGAAGAAGATGATGATGATGAGTAAGTTGGTTCTAGCGCAGTTTTTTTCTTGTCTATAAAGCATTTAACCCCCCTGTACGCAACTCACTCCTTTTAAAGAAAAAAATTGAAATGTAAGGCTGTGTAAGATTTGTTTTTAAACTGTACGGTGTTTTTTTTGTATAGTTAACACACTACCAAATATGTCTTTATGAAAATACCACCTTGTCCTGGTGGTATTTTCAGTAGCCACTAACCTTGCGTGGTACAGTATGGGGGTTGTAAATTGGCACCTAAATTTAAAGCAGTTTCTTACTGGTGCACAGCACAAATTATTTCTATATGGGGATGGTAGTTTTTTCATTTTCGGTTGTCTCTGATGTAGCTTATATGAAATAATTGTTGTTCTGTTAACTGAACACCACTCTGTAATTGCAAAAAAAAAAAAAAGTTGTAGCTGTTTTGTTGACATTCTGAATGCATCTAAGTAAATACAATTTTTTTTTAATTAGAAAAAAATAGATCAGATTTCCTGGACAAAAGGCAGTGGCCTCGTTGGAGGAGCCACGATATAGGCTGAAAAGCAGCTTGGGTGAGGGCAGAGAAAACATAGCCCACTTCCTCAGTCTCTCTTGCCAACCAGAGGCTCATGAACACTTCCAAGGCAACATAGAAACTGTTGCTGGTAGGAACTAAGTGAGCTGAGAGTACTAAATCAGGAGGGCCTGGCATGCAGAGGTGGTCAGGTGACCAGCAGATTCCAGGAGATTGGTAGGGGACTGGAATGGCTTAGAAAAGTGGTCCTTTGATCAAGTAAGAGGGAGGTGTTTCTGCTGGAGCTGTCTCACAAGCATGCAGAGGACATAAGATATTTAAGCTGGAGGATCTGAGCCAAGAGCAGGCCTTCAGAGGAGTTCAGGGAAGTTTAGGCCCCTCCTTTCATCTTGGAGAGACAGAAAGAGAGAAACATTTGAATAATAAACCTATCAAGAGCGTACAAAATTCATTGTTTCATTGGAAATAGCAATAGTACCCTACCCAATTTACACCAAGACTCGTTGCTTTTGGGCTAAACAACATGTGTCCCACCTGTGCTACTGTGCATCCGTAGTTGTAAACATCTCTGTGAATTGGCCCCATTGTGTCCATATCTGTGCCTGTGGTTGGTGATACGGCAGTTTGTGCAAGATGTTGACTGCCTGCTGAGTTGTGAGTAGGATTAGATTGGAATATAACATCCTCAGGGTTCTGGGGCCTCCTCTCCTCCTCCTGTGTACTTCTCTTGCTTCTTTTTTTTTTTGAGAGGGAGTCTTGCTCTATCGCCAGGCTGGAGTGCAGTGGCGCAATCTCGGCTCACTGCAACCTCCGCCTCCTGGGTTCAAGCGATTCTTCCGCCTCAGCCTCCCAAGTAGCTGGGACCACAGGCACGTGCCACCATGCCCGGCTATTTTTTGTATTTTTAGTAGAGATAGGGTTTCACCATGTTGGCCAGGATGGTCTCGATCTCTTGACCTCGTGATCCGCCCGCCTCAGCCTCCCAAAGTGCTGGGATTACAGGCGTGAGCCACAGTGCCCGGCCACTTCTCTTGCTTCTAAGGGTCTCTGCTGTTGGCTTTTTCCACCATCACTTGCTGTTGGCAGCTGTATCTCAGTTACTAGCTGCCTCTGGGTTTAGTTGCCATGGTAACCTCCAGTGGTGCAGCTGGACAGGCTTGAATGCAGGCAGGATAAATGGAGGATAAGGGTAGACGATGCCTGGTTCAGGCTCCTGATGTTCCTCTCCTGTTATGGGGCCCTCTTTTTTGGCCAGCTCAACTGGGCATTCATGAAGACTCTGGGGGCTCTACTTGTTACTGAAGGGTTGGCCAGAAAGGGCAGAGATGGACCCCTGCTCTGGGGACCAAGTGTTGGGGAAGAGTGCCATGTTGAACCTGGAGGCTGGCTGCCCATCCTTGTTCTGAGGCTAGTCTATGGAGACCCATGAGGAGCAGCTATAGGGTTCCTACTTTCTGTGGCTATATGGCAGACACACCTGTATATGATAGCTGCACCTGACAGCAATAACTTAAGCCTACTCTGAAAATGACCCTGCCTAAACGACAGGGTCATTTTCAGAGTAGGCTTAAGTTATTAAGGCAGATGCACCTGAATGTTAGGAGTTCCAAACGACGACAACCTGGAGATTCATTCCTTACCCATGAGGAATAGCTGAGCCCCCATCCTGTCCTGTGACTGTACAGGGGATTGAGGCCTTTTGTTTTGGGTTAAATCAAAGTTGTTAAGGGGAGGGTGTTAAGTGAAAATGCTGTATATACGGCATGGTTTCTGCAGGTGGGGCAGTTCTATCTAGCTCTCCTCCACTGGCCTGCTCTGTTTCAATCCTATGTCTTGTTTGCTGGCTCTGGATCACTTTTGGCCTCTCGAACCTGGTGTCATCCCTACTGAAGTTAATAGGGGTCTGATGGCTGGGCACAGTGGCTCATGCCTATAATCCCAACACTTTGGGAGGCTGAGGTAGGTGGATCGCCTGAGTTCAGGAGTTCGAGACCAACTTGGCTAACACGATGAAACCCCGTCTCTACTAAAAACACAAAAATTAGCCAGGTGTGGTGGCGTGCACCTGAAGTCCCAGCTACTCGGGAAGCTGAGGCAGGAGAATCGCTTGAACCCAAGAGGCGGAGGTTACAGTGAGCAGAGATAGTGCCACTGCACTCCAGCCTAGGTGACAGAGCGACACTCTGTCTCAAAAAAAAAAAAAAAAAACAAAAGAAAGAAAGAAAGAAAAAAGGCCAGGCACGGTGGCTCACACCTGTAATCCCAGCACTTTGGAAGGCCGAGGCAGGTAGATTACCTGACGTTAGGAGTTCGAGACCAGCCTGGCCAATATGGTGAAACTCCATCTCTACTGAAAAAAAAAAAAAGATACCCGTGGTGGTGTATGCCTGTAATTCCAGCTATTTGGGAGGCTGAGGCAGGAGAATCGCTTGAACTCAGGAGGCAGAGGTTGTGGTAAGCCGAGATTGTGCCATTGTTGCCCTCTAGCCTGGGCAACAAGGGCAAAACTCTGTCTCAAAAAAAAAAAAATTAGCTGGGCTTGGTGGTGGGTGCCTGTAGTCCCACATACTTGGGAAGCTGAGGCAGAAGAATTGCTTGAACCCGGGAGGCGGAGGTTGGAGTGAGCTGTGATCACGCCAGTGCACTGGAGCCTGGGTGACAAAGAGCAAAACTTGGTCTCAAAAAAGACAAAAGGCCAGGCGTGGTAGCTCACACTTGGGTGGGTAACAAGGTCAGGAGTTCAAGACCAGCCTGGCCAACATGGTGAAACCCTGTCTCTACTAAAAAAAAAAAAAAACAAACAAAAAAATTACCTGGGCATGGTGGCGGGTACCTGTAGTCCCAGCTACTTGGGAGGCTGAGGCAGGAGAATTGCTTGAACCGGGAGGCAGAGGTTGCTGTGAGCTGAGATTACACCACTACACTCCAGCCTTGGTGACAGTACTGGGCATGGTGGCTCACACCTGTAATCCCAGCACTTTGGGAGGCCGAGGCAGGCAGATCACCTGAGGTCAAGAGTTTGAGACCAGCCTGGCCAACATGGTGAAGCCCTGTGTCTACTAAAAAATACAAAAATTACCCGGGCATAGTGGCGTGCACCTATATTCCCAGCTACTCGGGAGGCTGAGACATGAGAATCACTTGAACTTGGGAGGTAGAGGTTGCAGGTTGCAGGTTGCAGTGAGCAGAGATCGCACTCCTGCACTCCAGCCTGGGTGACAGAGTAAGACTCTGTCTCAAAAAAAATAAAAAATAAAAAAATAGCGATTTGGTACAACAATGGCCCTCATTCCTTCCAGGATGGCTTTTGAATTCTCTTTGCTTTGGTGATTGGATGAGCTGTGGGGCATCTGAGAACAAGTCAGGCTGACTGGCCTGCTTCGGGCAGAGGCCAGTAGGAGTTCCTTGGAGTAACTTGGAAAACTCACCCATACTCAACTCTGCTGTCAGCCCTGGGAGTGGCCTTTCTCTTCTCTATTTTGTTTTGTTTTGTTTTGTTTTGTTTTGTTTTGTTTGAGATGGAGTCTCATTCTGTCACCCAGGCTGGTGTGCAGTGGCGAGATCTCGGCTCACTGCAGCCTCCGCCTCCCAGGTTCCAGCGATTCTCCTGCTTTAACCTCCCGAGTGGCTGGGATTATAGGTGCCCACCACCACACCCCGCCAATTTTTGTATTTTCAGTAGAGATGGATTTTCACCATTTTGGCCAGGCTGGTCTCAAACTCTTGACCTTGTGATCTGCCTGCCTCGGCCTCCCGAAGTGTTGGGATTACAGGCGTCAGCCACCGCGCCTGGCCTCTCTCCTCTATTTTGTAATCAAGGTCGAAGTCTTAACTGTACAGGTGCCAATCTCCCTTTAAAACATATAAAACATAAAACCAGCAGGCCTGGTGGCTCAGGCCTGTAATCCCAGCACTTTGGGAGGCCGAGATGGGCTGATCATGAGGTCAGGAGTTTGAGACCAGCCTGGCCAACATGGTGAAACCCCATCTCTACTAAAAATACAAAAATTGGCCAGACGTGGTGGCGTGCACCTGTAATCCCAGCTACTCGGGAGGCTGAGGCAGGAGAATTGCTTGAACCCTGGAGGTTGCAGTGAGCTGAAATCATGCCACTGCAATCCAGCCTGGGAGACAGAGCAAGACTCTGACTCAAAATAACAACAAAAACATATAAAACCTGACAATATGGGCAAACTAGGGAACGGAGTTGTGAATTTACCTTTCCAAAAGGTTGGCTAACGGATTGCTTGAAAAGGGGCAGATCCCCAGGTGTGGCAGTACCATGGAAGTCACACCTAGGTTTTCTGGATATTGTGTCAAGGCTGATCCCTGCAAGACTTGGATCAGTCTACCCAAAAGCAGAGAAGAGGTGAGGGACACTACCCCTCCAGCTCCACATTGCTTGTCCTTAATGGGGTCTTCATATTCTGAGATACAGCTTTAAAGCAGGAGGTCCCAGCTGAGACTATGAGGTCAGGAGAGCAGTTTCATTGGCTCTGCTTGCTGTATCAAGATTTACCATTTAGCCAGTAGACCTTTTCTAAGAGTATGCAGTAAGGACTGAGCAGGAAAAAAGTTGGAGATTGCCTCTCCCCTCACAAAGTTGATGATCCAAGATTCTCGGGGATCAAGAAACTTGTCCAGGGAGACACTGCTGTTTATAATCACAGGCCTGCTTAGCCTAAAGCCTGGGCTGACCTCTGCTTCAGTGGGGATGAGGTGCTCCTTGCTCCCAATTGCTCAGCTCCCAGCAGCATTGAGTTCCTGGGTGTGTGCCAAGCCTGTATGGGAGTTGCTAGGGAGGATTTTAATTAATACTGGGTAATTACCAGGTGGTGTTTAAGCATCCCAAATGCCTTCAGGTTCCCAAACCTACAGCTACTGTCTTCCTGCCTGGGCCTGGAAAGGAGAGGGGGGGACTCTGCCCTATGCCTTTGGTTAGCACATAGGCTGTGGTCTGATACCCAGGAAGGTCTCCATCTTTTTTAATTCCCTTCCAGTTTGGAAGGAGGAGGAGAGCAATTTAGGAAATAGCCTGGCCTCTGCAGTTCACTTATACCATCTCCCCAGGGGCAAAGGATAACAACACCTTGTGGTCTGCTCAACTTGATCAAGCAGTGTTGGCCTAGGGTCCACTGCAGAGTGTGGGGAGAGGAGTAGGCAGACCTAGACCTGTGGACCCTGGTGAGAGTGCTCCAGGAGGAATAGGCACAGAGGTCTTTCCTGCTTTTGGCCTTATTTCCCTTTCTCACTGTACACATTTGGCTGAGTGAACTCTTTCAAATTTATTTTTCTGCCGGTAGCTCTCAAATTATGATCTCACTGAAACGCCTACTTCCTACAAGGCCTTCCCCATTTGACATCTCAGAGACCTGCCAGACTCCTGAGTTATTCCACCATTTCACCTGGCAGCCACGGTGGTCCTGCACCATTCCAGCTGGCAGCCACGGTGGTCCTGCACCATTCTACCTGGCAGCCATGGTGGTCCTGACTCCATCAGGCCTTTGCTCTTGTATGTTCAGATGGCTTTCCTCCAGATCTTACCCTGGTCTGGTCTTGCTCAGGCCACAGGGCCAGCTTGAATGTCACCCCCGAAAGTGAGCCCTCTCTTGCCCTTCATTACAGCAGAACCACACTGAGGTGTTCATATGTTTCTGCGTCTCGTTGTGTCTCTGGTGCTAAGTGCCAGCAAACAGGAGGCTCTTGGCATCCACTGAAAGAATAATTTAAAGGTCTTCAGGACCAGGTGAGAGGCACTAATCGGTCCCCTTCATGGGTAGATCATTCATTACCTAATTCCCTGGATTACCGCCGGGAGCTGGCAGCTAGAACCCTCCACTGCCTTGACCCCCGACAGTCCGAAGGGCGGGCCGCCTAGTGGCGCAAGCGCACTGAGGGCCGGTGCTAGGCGGGGACGCGCACGCCCGCGGCCGCGTGCGTCACAACCAGGGTGCCCGCCCCGCTCGTCCAGCTCGCATGCCCGTCGGTCCCCGCGGCGGAACGGCTGCCCAGTGACAGCGGCGGCGGTGCCAGGCCGGCCGTGGTAGCGTAGGGTTGCACGGCCCGGAAACGCAGAGTCGGCCAAAGAGCGGCGCAACGCGAGGAAGGCCGAGCCTGGGCCGCGCGCGAAGAGACCTCGCGGGCGGGGAGCAAAAGGCCGACGTGAGTGAGCGCGGAGACAGTGGCCGCAGGCGGCCCAACTCGTCCGTCCCCTCGGCTGCCGCCGGCATGAGCCACATTCAGATCCCGCCGGGGCTCACGGAGCTGCTGCAGGGCTACACCGTGGAGGTGCTGCGACAGCAGCCGCCTGACCTCGTCGAGTTCGCAGTGGACTACTTCACCCGCCTGCGCGAGGCCCGCGCCCCTGCCTCAGTCCTGCCCGCCGCCACCCCACGCCAGAGCCCGGGCCACACCACGCCAGAACCCGGCCCGGATCACGTCGCCGTCGCCGACGCCAACGGGGACAGCGAGTCGGAGGAGGACGAGGACTTGGAAGGTAGGCTGTGGGCGGGGCCCTGGGGAACGGTGCAGGAGATCTCCAGAGGTCTAGAGGGGTGGCGGGGGGCCTGTTGTCGCGCTGGGGGCCAGCCGACCGCGGGCTGGGACTGGGAGCTTCTAGCGTTTCCCTGAGACACCAGCGTGAGCCCGCGTGCGCCACTTCCAAACTGAGCTCCGCGGTCCTGCAAGCCCTGGAACGTACCGAGTCAGATTCAGTCTTGAAGGAAACGTGCGCGTTGTCGGCCCCGCCAGAGGATCCCTCGCCTTGGCTTGAGACCCTTCACCAGGTTTGGCTTCGAAGACAAGAGCATTCACATCCAGTGACTGGTGTTTAATTGATAGGACAGTAAGTTTGTTTGGTAATAATTCATTTTTTTTGAAAAGTTACTGTGAAAACTTTTAAACATAGACAAAAGAGGAAAGGTGAGATAAATCCCTATGTGCCATCACCTGCATTTAACAGTTGTATTTGTCACAAAGTTTCATCTATACCTTTTTTTCTTTCTCTGCCAAAGTGCATTAAATCAAATCTCTCAGGTCATTTCACCTCTGCTTACTTGAGTATGTATTTCTTAAAACATGGTCCCTGGGAAATTCCTATTTTAAAAGATTTGGCCAAAATGATTGAATCAGATTTGGTAAGGGTAAATAATTATCTTGCCAGCTGGGGCAGTGGGGCCCTATAGTCCCAGCTACTCTGAAGGCTGAGGAGGAGATATCCCTTGAGTCCAAGAGTTGGAGACCAGCCTGGGCAAAATAGATACCCGACTCCATTTTAAAAAAGGAAAAACCTGGCCAGGTGTGGTGGCTTACTCCTGTAATCTCAGCACTTTGGGAGGCCGAGGCCAGTGGATTACCTGAAGTCAGGAGTTTGAGATCAGCCTGACTAACATGGCAAAACCCTGTCTCTACTAAAAATACAAAAATTAGCTGGGCGTGGTGGCAGGCGCCTGTAATCCCAGCTACTCAGGAGGCTGAGGCAGGGAGAATCGTTTGAACCCAGGAGGCGGGGGTTGCAGTGAGACGAGATCACGCCATTGCACTCCAGCCTGGGCGACAGAGCAAGACTCTGTCTCAAAAAAAAAAAAAAAAAAAAAGAAGGAAAAACCCAGTAACTATCTTCTTGTTTACTCTGGGTTGTAGCTTTAAAACAAAGGATCCCAGCTGAGACTGTGAGATCAGGAGAGCAGCTTCATTGGCTCTGCTTGCTGTGTCAAGATTTATCATTTAGTAATAGTAAACCTTTGAGAGTATGCAGTAAGAACTGAGCAGGAAACAAGTTGGAGACTGTCCCTCTCCTCACAAAGTTGGTGATCCAAGATCATCACACTTTTTTTTTTTAAGACAGGATCTCAAAAAAAAAAAAAAAAAAAAAAAAATCTCGCTCTGTTACCCAGATTGCAGCGTAGTGGTGCAATCAGGGCTCAGTGTCAAGATTTATCATTTAGTAATGGTCAGTAAACCTCCAAGAGTATGCAATCAGGACTGAGTAGGAAACAAGTTGGAGAGTGTCCCTCCCCTCACAAAATTGATGATCCAAGATCATCACACCTTTTTTTTTTTTAAAGACAGGATCTCGCTCTGTCACCTGGGCTGGAGTGTAGTGGCGAAATCAGGGCTCACTGCAGCCCCAACCTCCTAAGCTCAAGGTATTGTCCCACTTTGGCCTATCAAGTAGTGGGGACTATAGGCATGTACCACTACAAAGTGCTTGGCCTCCCAGAGTGCTGGGATTACAGGCAAGAGCTACTGCCCCTGGCCAAAATAACACTTTCTACATCTGATCTAGGTGAGGGTGTTAAGAAACAATTACAGTTTCCTTGGTTTCTTCAACCAACGTATGCTTTGTCAATTTAAGAGTAGAATTAGCCTACTTTTGAACAACTAAAATTTAACAAAACAATGACACCATTTGAGAGGCCAAGTTAGAATCTTAGTGTTATTAGATTACACACATAAAACTAGTTCTGAGTTGTATCTGGTCTGGCCCAGTATTCAAGCTACGGCTGGCTGACAAGGAGTTAATTGACGGTCATTGCTGTGGGAGGTTACAAGCTTCAGTGCACTGGACAATCTCCCTAAAGGTATTCATGCTAAAAGAGTAACAGTTGTGCTTCTGGGTTTCCCTTGATTTACTGCCCATTACATCATGGGTTTTTGGGAAATTAGAAATTACTTTCTAAACTCTGCCACTGGTTTGCTTTGTGGTCTTGGACAACTTGTCAAACCTGTTTGATCTCAGATTTTCTTATCTTCAAAATCAGGACAGTGACAACAATCTCCCAGGGATAAATGTGTTTTTAAAAGCTTTATTTCAGGAGTGAATTCTAGGTTTGTTTCACTGTCATCTCTATAAATCACAAAGCAGTAATCTGCTTTGAGACAATTTTTATTTACACAACACTTTAGGATTTTAGAAATTAACCTCAAATGAGTAAAACAATTTACAGGTTTTTGTATTCATTCTTTGTCATCTTTGATATTCAAAATTGAGTTGACTTAAAATCGTTGTACTCTATTTTATTGGTATTTGGTGTGTCAAGTGGCGAAATCACTACGCCTTGTAGTAATAGTAATTACAGAAATCATTGCATCCTGCTAGGATGGCTTGTTTTATAAACAGAAAATAGCTAGGATGTAGAGAGGTTGGAACCCTTGTGCATTTCTCATGGGAATATAAAATGCTCCAGCTGCTGTGGAAAACAGTTCAGTGGTTCCTCAAAAAGTAGTTAAACATAAAATTATCATAGGTAGAATAATTTCACTCCTAGGTATATACCCAAAATAATTTAAAGCAAGGAGTTAAACAGATACTTATATTCCATTATTTACAGTAGTCAAAAGGTGAAAACATGGCACATGCCTGTAGTCCCAGCACTTTGGGAGGCCGAGGTAGGCGGATCACCTGAGATCAGGAGTTTGAGACCAGCCTAACATGGTGAAATCCTGTCTCTACTAAAAAGAGAAAAAAAAAAATTAGCTTGACGTGGTGGCAGGCGCCTGTAATCCCAGCTACTTGGGAGGCTGAGTCAGGAGAATTGTTTGAACTCGGGAGGCGGAGGTTGCAGTAAGCCAAGATCAGGCCATTGCACTCTAGTCTGGGCTATAAGAGTGAAACTCTGTCTCAAAAAAAAAAGCTAAAAACAAACCAGGTATCCATCAATAAATGAATGGATAAACAAAATATGGTATATACATACAGTGGAATATTCTCCAACCTTTTTTTTTTCTTTGTCACTCTATCACCCTGGCTGGAGTGCAGTGTTGTGATCCCTACTTACTGCAACTTCCACCTCCTGGGTTCAAACAGTTCTCCTGCTTCAGCTTCTTAAGTAGCTGGGATTACAGGTGCGTGCCACCATGCCTGGCTAGGTTTTGTATTTTTAGCAGAGACGGGGTTTCACCATGTTGGTCAGGTTAGTCTCGAATTCCTGACCTCAGGTGATCCATCCGCCTTGGCCTTCCAAAGTGCTGGGATTACAGGTGTGAGCCACCTGCCTGGCCTCAACCATAACAAATTTTAGAACATTTTTCCTCACCCCAAAAAGAAGTCCCATACATTGTATTTTTTATTTTTATTTTTTAGATGGAATCTCTCTCCATTGCTCTGGCTGGAGTGCAGTGGTGCAGTCTTGGCTCACTGCACCCTCCACCTCCTGGGTTCAAGCAGTTCTCTGTCTCAGTCTCCTGAGTAGCTGGGATTACAGGCGTGTGCCACTGTGCCTGGCTAATTTTTGTATTTTTTAGGAGAGACAGGGTTTTACCATGTTGGCCAGGCTGGTCTTGAACTCCTGACCTCAGGTGATCTGCCCACCTGGGCCTCCCAAAGTGCTGGGATGACAGTCATGAGCCATCGCACCCGACCAAGAATGTCATCTTTTTAAAACATCAATCTGTTCATCATTAAAATAGATAAGTAAAATAAGGTACATGTATTAACTGATTCAGCAACCAGAGATCTGTCTGCCTTGGCCTCCCAAAGTGCTGAGATTACAGGTGTAAGCCACTGTACCTAGCCCCCATATACTTTAGTCATCACCTCACCAACACCCTCATCCTCATTTCCCTCATCCTTAGGCAACTTCTAATCTACTTTTGTCTGTACTGTTTGCTTATTCTGGACATTTCATATAAATGGATCATATAATATGTGGTCTTTTGGCGCTGGCACTTAGCATGATGTTCTCAAGGTTCATCCATGTTATAAGCATGTATCAGTACTTCATTTCTTTTTTTTTTTTTCTTTTTCCACTTGTTCTAAACTTCATTTTTTTTTTAATTGCCAAATACTATTCCATTGTCTGGAAATACCATTCATTTCTGGATATACCATTTGTTTATCTATTTGTCAGTTGATGGACATATAGATTGTTTCCACTCTTTATGAATAATGCTGCCATGAACATTTGTGTGTACAACTTCTATGTGGACCTATGTTTTCATTTCACATAGGAGTAGAATTGCTGGGTCATATGGTAGAATTGCTGTTTAACCTTTTGAGGAATTGCCAGCCTGTTTTCCTAAGTGGCTGAATCGTTTTACATTCCAACCAGCAGTGTTTTGAGTGTTCTAATTCCTCTACATCTTTATCAAAACTTACCTGTCTTCTAAAATTGTTATAGCCACACTATTGGTGTGAAGTAGTACCTCATTGTGGTTTTGATTTGCATTTCTCTAATGACTAATGATGTTGAGTGAGCATCTTTCCATGTGTTTGTCATTTACATTTCTTCTTTTTTTTTTTTTTATTTATTAAGATAGGATTGTCACCCTGTTGCCCAGGTCAGAGTATATTGGCACAATCATAGGTCACTACAGTCTTGAACTCCTGTGCTCATCTTCCCACCTCAGCTTCCTAAGTAGCTGGGATAATAGGCATGTGCCACCATACCTGGCTAATTTTTATTTTTATTACTATTATTTTTGAGACAGAATCTCTCACCAAGGCTGGAGTACAGTGGTGCAGTCACAGCTCACTGCAGTCTCACCCTTGTAGGCTCAAGTGATCCTCTCACCTTAGCCTCCCTGGTAGCTGAGACTACAGGCATACACCATGCCTGGCTAATTTTTGTATTTTTTGTAGAGATGGGGTTTCACCATATTGCCTAGACTGGTCTTGAACTCCTAAGCTCAGGTGATCTGACTACCTTGTCTCCCAAAGTGTTGGGATTACAGACGTGAGCCACTGTGCCTGGCCTCTGGCTAACTAAAAAAAAAAATTTTTTTTTGTAGAGATTGGGTCTCACTGTGTTGCCAGGGCTGGTCATAAACTCCTGGCCTCAAGCAGTCCTCCTGCTTTGACTTCCCAAAGTGTTGGGATTGTAGGCATGAGCCACTGTGTCCAGCCTTTTCACTTTTTTGATATCCTTTGAAGCACAAACATTTTTAATTCTGATGAAATCCAATGTGTCTTTTTTCTTTTCTTGTTTATGCTATAGGTGTCATATTTAGGAAACCATTGCCAAATCCAAGGTCGTGAAAGGTCTGTTTTTCTTCTATAAGTTTATAGGTTTATCTTTTACATTTAAGTCTTTGGTATACTTTGAGTTTTTTAAATATATATATAAGGTATGAACTACTTTATTATTTTACATATAAATATCCAGTTGTTCCAGCACCACTTGTTGAAGAGACTATTATTTCCTCACTTAATTGTCTTGGTGTTCTTGTTGAAAATTGATTGTTATGCACGGACTCAGCAACATGGGGAAAAAAAAAAAATGGATTCACTATAACTGTGAGTCTGTTTCTGGACTCAGTTCTGTTTCATTGATTTGTATTTCTGACCATATGGTAATATCACACTGTCTTGATTACTGTAGATAGCTCTGTAGTAGGTTTGGAATCAGGAAGTATGAGTTCTGCAAGTTCACTTTTTTTTAGAATTGTTTTGTCTATTTTGGGTCCCTTGAATTTTTTCATTTTTGAGACCGAGTCCTGCTCTGTCACCGAGGCTGCAGTGCAGTGGCATGATCTTGGCTCACTGCAGCCTCTGCCTTCCAGGTTCAAGTAATTCTCCCGCCTCAGCCTCCAGGCGTGAGCCACCATAACTGGCCATTTTTTTTAGTAGAGAAAAGGTTTCACTATGATGGCCAGGCTAGTCTCAAACTCCTGGTCTCAAAAGTGATCTGCCAGGCCAGGCTTGGTGGCCCACGCCTATAATCCCAGCACTTTGGGAGGCCGAGGCAGGCAGATCACTTGAGATCAGAAGTTTGAGACCAGCCTGGCCAACATGGCGAAACCCCATCTCTACTAAAAATAAAAAAGTATGCCAGGCATGGTGGCACATACCTGTAGTCCCAGCAACTCAGGAGGCTGAGGTGGGAAGATGACTTGAACCCAGGAAGTGGAGGCTGCATTGACCTGAGATTGTGCTACTGCACTCTAGCCTGGGGGACACAACAAAATCTCCAAAAAAAAAAAAAAAGTGATCCTCCTGCCTCAGTCTCTCAAAGTGCTAGGAATTTGTGAGCTACTGTGAAACTGCCCCCATTTGTATATATTCTTTGTAGAAAAGTCTATTCAAGTCCTTTGTCTATTTTTTATTAGGTTATTTGTCTTTTTATTGTTGTAAGAGTTCTTGTCTGGAAACTAGTTCTTATCTGATATGTGATGTGCAAATATTTCCTCCCATTTTGTGAATTGTCTTTTCACCTTCTTTTTTTTTTTTTTTCTTGAGATAGGTTCTCGCTCCATTGCCCAGGCTAGAGTGCAGCGATGATTGTGGCTTACTGCAGCCTTGACCCCTTGGGCTCAAGTAATCCTTCCGCCTCATCCTCCCAAGTAATTGGGACTACAGGCATACACCATGATGCCTGGCTAGTTTTTGTAAAGGTGGAGTTTTGTTATGTTTCCCAGGCTGGTCTTGAACTCCTGGGCTCAAGCGATCCATCTGCCTCAGCCTCCCAAAGTGCTGGGATTACAGGCGTAAACCACCGTGCCTAGCCTTCTTTTTTTTGTTTGTTTTTTATTTAAGAGATGGAGTTTCACCTTGGTCAGGGTGGTTTCAAACGCCTGACCTCAGGTGATCCACCCACCTCAGCCTCCCAAAGTGTTGGGTTTACAGGCGTGAGCCACCACACCTGGCCCTTTGTACATTCTTTTTTTAAAATTTATTTTTATTTTTTAAAAAGGTGGGGTTTTACCATGTTGGTCAGGCTGGTCTTGAACTCCCGACCTCAGGTGATCCGCCCACCTTGGCCTCCAAAGTGCTTGGATTACAGGTGTGAGCCACCATGCCTGACCCTTTTCACATTCTTAAAGCATAAACGTTTTTTGGCTGAGTGTGGTGGCTCACACCTGCAATCTCAGCACTTTGGGAGGCAGGCCGATCATGAGGTCAAGAGATCAAGACCATCCTGGCCAACATGGTGAAACCCCATCTCTACTAAAAATATAAAAATTAGCTGGGCGTGGTGGCGTGGGCCTGTGGTCCCAGCTACTCGGGAGGCGGAGGCAAGAGAATCGCTTGAACCCAGAAGGTGGAGGTTGCAGTGAGCAGAGATCTCGCCACTACACTTCAGCCTGGTGACAGAGGGAGCTCCCCACAAAAAAAGTTCTTAAAATTTTTATGAAGTACAATTTCTCTTTTTTTTCTTTTTTTGAGATGGAGTCCCCTCTGTCACTCAGGCTGAAGTGCAGTGGCATGATCTCTGCTCACTGCAACCTCCGCCTCCAAGTTTCAAGCGATTCTCTTGTCTCGGCCTCCCGAGTAGCTGTGACTACAGGCATGTGCCACCACACTTGGCTAATTTTTTTTTTTTTTTTTTGTATTTTTAGTAGAGATGGGGTTTTACCATGTTGATCAGGCTGGTCTCAAATTCCTGACATCAGGTAATCTGCCCACCTTGGCCTCCCAAAGTTCTAGGATTACAGGTGTGAGCCACCATGCCCGGCCCTCTTTTTTTCTTTGTTATTGTTCTTTTTTTTCCTTGTTGCTGTGCTTCAGGTGTCAGATACCTGAAATTCAGTCCAATTTATGCCCCTATCTCACAGTAGAGCTACTCTCCTCCTTTGCTTGGTTCACACTAAAGAGGTATGAAGAGGTGTGAGAATGTGGGATTACTGCTCTGTATGGACCCTTCCCTCCAGTTGTGTAGTTAAAAATGTATGCAGCCTATTTTTCCTCATTCTCAGGTTTTACTGCTTGATGGCAGTAAACTTTTGACTGTTTTGGCCTTTTGTAAAGTGGCTATGAGAGTGGGGTTGGGTGGAATAAACAATTTTCTGTTTTTTTTTTTTTATTTTTTGAGATGGAGTCTTGCTCTGTTGCCCAGGCTGGAGTGCAGTGGCGCGATCCTGGCTCATTACAACCTCTGCCTCCCGGGTTCCAGCAATTCTCCTGCCTCAGCCTCCCAGGTAGCTGGGATCACAGACATGTGCCATCATGCCTGGCTAGTTTTTGCATTTTTAGTAGAGATGGACTTTCGCCATGTTGACCAGGCTGGTCTTGAACTTCTGACCTCAGGTGATCCACCCTCCTCAACCTCCCAAAGTGCTGGGATTATAGGTTTGAGCTACCATGCCAGGCTGGAAGAAACATTTTTTTTTTTTTTGAGATGAAATCTTGCTCCTTGCTCTTATACCCAGGCTGGAGTGCAATGGTGCAATCTCGGCTCACTACAACATCCGCCTCCTGGGTTCTTAAAGCGATTCTCCTGCCTCAGCCTCCTGAGTAGCTGGGATTACAGCCATGTGCCACCATGCCGGGCTAATTTTTTGTATTTTTTTTTAGTAGAGATGGGGTTTCACCATGCTGGCTAGGCTGGTCTTGAACTCCTGACCTCGTGATCTGCCCACCTTGGCCTCCCAAAGTACTGGGATTACCAGTGTGATCCACTGTGCCTGGCCAAAAAAAACCTTTTTGTAATAATTTTAGATGGTGTACTTTCAGGAACAATTGTAGGTGTTGGGACAGCTGTTTTGTGTCCCTTAAAACGTGTCTTGCTAGGACTGTTCTCATATATTGTATATTCACTAAGTTTTTCTTGTGTAATTTTTCCTGTTTGGTGTAAAATTTAGTATATGGTTCTTTGGAATTAAAAGAAAAAAATGTGAGTGTTCAGAGACTGGTAACTAAGACTTTTAGCTTATTTCTTTTGCATTTGAGTTGCCATTTAAATGAATTTTAGATCTGAAAACAAATGGCTTGAGTTTTTCTTGTTCCAAGCCCAGATAGCTGCCTGGAAATTTGTCAGCAGTTTTTTTTGTTTTTTTTTTTTTTTGAGACAGAGTTTCACTTTTGTTGCCCAGGCTGGAGTACAATGGCACCATATCAGCTCACTGCAACTTCTGCCTCCTGGGTTCAAGCAGTTCTCCTGCCCCAGCCTCCTGAGGAGCTGGGATTATAGATGCCCGCCACCACGCCCAGCTAGTTTTTGTATTTTTGGTAGAGACGGGTTTTCACCATGTTGGTCAGGCCAGTCTCAAACTCCTGACCTTAGGTGATCCACCTGTCTCGGCCTCCCAAAGTGCTGGGATTATGGGTGTGAGCCACCGTGCCTGGCCTAATTTGTCAGCAGTTTTAAGATGTGATGACCACAAGATACTGTGTGCAAAGACAGTTGCTAACGATGTAGAAATTCGGATAAAGATTTTTTGGAGGCTGGGTGCAGTGGCTCACAACCATAATCTCAGCACTTTGGGAGACTGAGACAGGTGGATCACATTATGTAGGCGTTCAAGACCAGCCTGGCCAGCATGGTGAAACCCATCTCTACTAAAAATACAAAAAATAGCCAGGCATGGTGTTACACACCCATAATCCCAGCTACTTGGGAGGCGGAGGCATGAGAATTTCTTGAACCCAGGAGGCAGAGATTGCAGTAAGCCAAGATTGAGCCACTGCACTCCAGCCTGGGCAACACAGTGAGACACAGCTCTGGGCAACTTGATTGCTTGAGGCCAGGACCAGCCTGGGCAACATAGCAAGACCCCATCTCTACAAAAAATAGCCAGATTGTGGTGATGCACACCTGTAGTTGTAGCTACTACGGGATCCGTTCGCTGATCCTGTCAGATCAGTTGTGCATTAGATTCTCATGGGAACATGAACCCTGTTGTGAACTACACATGCCAGGGATTTGGTTGTGCACTCCTTATGAGAACCAAATGCCTGATCTGTCCATGTGTCCCATCAACCCTAGATGGGACTGTCTAGTTGAAGGGAAACAAGCCCAGGGCTCCCACTGATTCTACATTATGGTGAGTTGTATAATTATTTCCTTATATATTACAGTGTAGTAATAATAGAAATAAAATGAACAATAAATGTAATGCACTTGAATCATCCTGAAACTATCCCCCAACCCTACTCCAATTTTCATGGAAAAATTGTCTTCCATGAAACCGGTCCCTGGTGCCAAACAGGTTGGGGACTGCTGTAGTATGTAATATTTCATAATGATAATAACTATGTTACTGGTGCACGGTGGCTCACGTCTGTAATCCCAGCACTTTGGGAGATCAAGACGGGCGGATCACGAGGTCAGGAGTTTGAGACCAGCCTGACCAACATGGTGAAAATTAGCCCGGTGTGGTGGCGTGTGGCTGTAATCCCAGCTACTCGGAAGGCTGAGGCATGAGAATCATTTGAACCTGGGAGGCAGAGGTTGCAGTGTGCAGAGATCGCGCCATTGCATTCCAGCCTGGGTGACAGAGCGAGACTATGTCTCAAAAAAAAAAAAAAAGAGTGTAAACCTTCTACTTATTAAAAAAAGTTAATTGTAAAACAGCCTCAGGCAAGTCCTTCAAATGGTATTCCAGAAGGAGAGGAAAGCTCATAGCTGCATGTGTGTTTTTGTCCCTAAAGAGCTTCCAGTGGGACAAGATGTAGAGAAAAAATATTTTTTTCAGTGATATTGATGATCCGTCCCTCTGTAGGTCTAGGCTGTCCTGACTCTATATAGGACTAGTCTAATATGTGTGTTTGTGTCTTAGTTTTTAATAAAAAAGCTTAAAATGTAAAAAAATATATATAATATATATATATGTGTATATATATATATTTTTGAGACAGAGTCTCGCTCTGTCGCTAGGCACCAGGCTAGAGTACAGTGGTGTGATCTCGGCTCACTGCAACCTCCGCTTCCCGGGTTCAAACAATTCTCCTGCCTCAGTCTCCCGAGTAGCTGGGACTACAGGCATGCACCACCACGCCCAGCTAATTTTTGTATTTTAGTAGAGATGGGGTTTCACCATGTTGGCTAGGATGGTCTTGATCTCTTCACCTTGTGATGCGCCTGCCTCGGCCTCCCAGAGTGCTGGGATTACAGACGTGAGCCACCGTGCCCGGCCATATGTATTTCTCATTTATTTATTTTTGAGGTGGAGTCTCACTCTGTTGCCCAGGTTGGTGTGCAGTGGCATGATCTCAGCTCACTGCAACCTCTGCCTCCCAGGTTCAAGCGATTCTCCTGCCTCAGCCTCCCAAGTAGCTGGGACTACAGGTCCGTGCCACCATGCCTGGCTACTTTTTGTAGTTTTAGTAGAGACAGGGTTTCACCATGCTGATCAGGCTGGTCTCGAACTCCTGACCTTGTGATCCACCTGCCTCGGCCTCCCAAAGGGCTGGGAATACAAGTGTGAGCCACTGTGCCCGGCCCATTTTTAATTTAATTAATTAATTAATTAATTAATTTGATGGACTCTTGCTCAGTCACCCAGGCTGGAGTGCAGTGGCGTAATCTCAGCTCACGGCAACCTCTGCCTCCCCAGATCAAGCAGTTCTTTGCCTCAGCCTCCCAATTAGCTGAGATTACAGGCACCTACCACCATGCCCAGTTAATTTTTATTTATTTATTATTTAATAGAGATGAGATCTTGCTGTGTTGCCCAGGCTGGTCTCAAACTGTTGGACTCAAGTGAGCCACCTGCCTCACTTGAGCTAGGGACGGTGGCTCACACACGTAATTCAGCACTTTGGGAGGCCAAGGTGGTGGATCACTTGTGGTCAGGACTTTAAGACCAGCCTGGCCAACATGGTGAAACCCCGTCTCTACCAAAAAATACAAAAAATTAGCCAGGCGTGATAGTATGTGTCTGTAGTCCCAGCTACTCTGGAGGCTGAAGCAGGAGAATTGCTTGAACCCAGAAAGTGGAGGTTGCAGTGAGCCGAGATCAAGCTACTGCACTCCAGCCTGAGTGACAGAGCGAGACTCTGTCTCAAAACAAACAAAAACAAGCAACAAGAAAAAAACAAAGTGCTGGGATTATGGGCCTGAACCACTGCACCCAGTTTTACAAAAAGAAAAAAAGGCTTAAAGGATAAGGTTATAAATAAATTTTTCTTTTTCTTTTCTTTTTTTTTTTTTTTTTTTTGGAGGCAGGGTCTCACCTGTCGCCCAGGTGTAATTACAGCTCATCGCATGTCAACTTTTTGGATTTAAGCAAGATCCTCCCACTGCAGCCTCTGGAGTAGCCAGGACCAGAGGCGCTGGCCACCACACTTGTCTAGTTTTTTTTCTATTTTTTATAGAGACGGAGTCTCACCATGTTGATTGGCTGGTCTTGAACTTTTGAGCTCAAGCAATTCTCCTGCCTCGGCCACGCAAAGTACTTGGATTATAAGTATGAGCCACTGTTCCCATCAAACGCAATATTTTTGTGTTGTCTGTACAGTGCTTTTGTGTATTAAGGTAAATGTTATTATAAGAGTTAAAAAGTCTAAAGAAGAGTTGTGTGTCTGTAGTCCCAGCTACTCTGAGGCTGAAGCAAGAAAACTGCTTGAGTGCAGGAGTTCGAGGCTGTTGTAGGCTATGATCACACCTGTGTGTAGCTGTTGTAGTCTAACCTGGGCAACATAGAGAGACCTAATTTCTTTAAAAAAAGAAAGAAGAGGCCGGGTGTGGTGGCTCATGCCTGTAATCCCAGCACTTTGGGAGGCCGAGGCGGATGGATCACCTGAACTCCTGACTGAAGTGATCTACCTGCCTCGGCCTCCCAAAGTGCTAGGATTACCGGCATGAGCCACGATGCCTGGCCCCAGCCCTTGTTCTTATTTGATGTTCATATTATCCTGTCTTTTTGTAGTGTTCAATTTTCCTCCTGATTCCTTTTGTTATCGTCCTAGTAGACTTTTATAGTGTCCTTGATTTCTGGTAGAATATTTTTTATTTTTATTTTTTCTATCGACAGGGTCTTGCTCTGTCGCCCAGGCTGGAGTGCAGTGGTGTGATCACGGCTCGCTGCAGCCTTGACCTCCCAGGCTCAAGCAGTCCTCCCACCTCGGCCCCCCCAGTAGCTGGGACCACAGGCATGCACCACCATACCCAGTTAATTAAAAATATGTATATATTTTTTGCTGGGTGCAGTGGCTTACGCCTGTAATCCCAACACTTTGGGAGGCCGAGGCGGGTGGATCACCTGAGGTCATGAATTTGAGACTAGCCTGGCCAACATGGTGAAACCCCGTCTCTACTAAAAATACAAAAAAATTAGCTGGGTGTGGTGGTGGGCCCGTGTAATCCCAACTATCTGGGAAACTGAAGCAGGAGAATCTCTTGAACAGGAGAGGCAGAGGTTGCAGTGAGCCAAGACCGCGCCATTGTACTGTGGCCTGGGCACCAAGAGTAAAACTCTGTCTCGGGAAAAAAAAAAATTTTTTTTTTTCTTCCTATTGCCCAGGCTAGAAGATGTTCAAGTCTTGTTACATTTTTAGTTTTTTTTTTGAGACGGAGTTTCGCTCTTGTTACCCAGGCTGGAGTGCAATGGCACAATCTCGGCTCACCGCAACCTCCACCTCCTGGGTTCAAGCAATTCTCCTGCCTCAGCCTCCCGAGTAGCTGGGACTACAGGCATGTGCCACCATGCCCAGCTAATTTTTTTTTGTATTTTTACTAGAGACGGGATTTCACCATGTTGACCAGGATGGTCTCGATCTCTTGACCTCGTGATCCACCCGCCTCGGCCTCCCAAAGTGCTGGGATTACAGGCGTGAGCTACCGCGCCCGGCCTACATTTTTAGTTTTAACTTGTGATTAGAAGAAACTCTCCAACTGTATTTTTGTTCTCCTATCACATTACCACAACAGTCATCAATATAGAAGACGTCTGTGACGAAATGTGTACGTTTTTCCTCCACACACCAAGCCACAGACATGAGCTGGGTATTCTCACAATTATTTCTGACTCTGTCTACCTAGAGATAGCAACAGATCTCATAGGTTGAGGGCTCAGTCTGTAAGACAGCGCTTCTCCCCCCCACTTCAGACACCAGTAACAAGTATGATTTCTGAGAAAAGTACAGATTTTCTTGAGTTCTTATCTTTAAAATATACCCTATTAGGATTTCCAGTTAAGGTCACTTGAAGGGCCAAGCATGGTGGCTTACACCTGTAATCCCAGCGCTTCAGGAGGCTGAGGTGAGCGGATTGCTTGAGCCCAGGAGTTCAAGACCAGCCTGGACAACATGGTGAGACCTTGTCTCTCTATATTAAAAAAAAAAAAAAGTCACTTAAAATAGTCCTTTGTGTGATTCTCTTTCCAATTCAGTATACGGTAAGTTTGCTTTATGCTTTAGGGATTGCTTTTTCTAATTTAATTTCATAATTATTTAAAATACTTGTGATTCCAAAGCCAAATCTGTAAAACAAGGTATATTCAGAGAAGACTGGCTTCTATCCTTGTAGCCTCCACTCAGTTCTTTCCTCTCCCTGTGACAGTAGTTTTCAGCCTTGGGAGCTTTTAAACAATACTGATGCAGTGGCCCCACATCCAGTCAGTGCTACGATTGCATCACTGCACTCCAGCCTGGGCAACAGAACGAGACCTCGTCTTAAATTAAAAAAAAAAAAAAACAAACAAACAAACAAAAAAAAACATCCTGGGGTATCCTGAACACTTTTGACTTGAGACCTGCATATTATTGCATGATTCAGATGTGCTAACTAGCCTGACTTATTTCCATTTGATTACTAGTCTGTGGCATGTGTCTTGTGTTTTAATTACAGAATATGTAAAATTTTGTTCTTAGGAAAATGAAAATGGCTTAATTTTGCTAATCTGCCTTTTCATTTATTAGAGTGTAATTTTTTTTTTGCATCAATTACTGAGGCCATTTTTTTTCTTCTCTCTGCTCTAATCCAAACATACAGATTCAATTCAGTAGACATTGTGAGTGCCAGCTGGTATTCCATCAATTTAAAATGGTTCTGTGACCATGGAAGTTTGGGAGATACTTCTACAGGCCGGGGACACATTAAACAGTTTTATAAAGGGGAGGAACACCATCATATTTATACCCCATGCAAGCAATGTGAAGAACTGGTCTGAGGCAGGGCCAGGCTGGTTGCTGGGAAACTCCATGTTTTTTTTGTTTTGGTTTTTTTTGATACAGAGTCTTGGTCTGTCGCCCAGGCTGGAGTGCAGTGCTGCTATCTCGGGTCACTGCAACCTCCACCTCCCAGGTTCAAGCGATTCTCCTGCCTCAGCCTCCTGACTAGCTGGGACTACAGGCACGTGCCACCATGCCCAGCTAATTTTTGTGTTTTTAGTAGGACGGGGTTTCATCATGTTGGCCAGGCTGGTCTCAAACTCCTGACCTCAGGTGATCTACCAGCCTTGGCCTCCCAAAGTGCTAGGATTACAGGTGTGAGCCACCGCACCTGGCCGAGATGGCGTCTTGTTCTTTCGCCCAGGCTGGAGTGCAGTAGTGCAGTCTTGGCTCACTGTAACCTCTGCCTACCCGGTTCATGTGATTCTCCTGCCTCTGCCTCCCAGGTAGCTGGGACTATAGGTGCACACCACCACATCTGGCTAGTTTTTGTATTTTTAGTAGAGACGGGGTTTTAACATGTTGGCCAGGCTGGTCTCAAACTCCTGAACTCGAGACTCAAAGTGGTGGGATTACAGACGTGAACCACCATGCCCAGCCCTGTTTTTATTCTTAAAAGGGAGTTCTTGACTGTCTTTCAAGGGTATGGTAAAAATTAACAATAATGTATGCTAAATACCTAGTGTCTGGTGTGATAACTGTAATTGGTCGGGTAATCTTTTCTATTGATCCTAGAACTCATATCTCGTAAAACCAGGGAACTTGCCTACTTTAAAATTCTTGGGAAGTTGGATTATCAGTAAGACTTTTGATTGGAAAACACAGAATTTAATAGGCAAAATAGCAGTATCTGGAAGGGAGTGGGAATGGGTAGGAGGAGGTATTTCCCTAGCTCTGGGAAAGCCTGAAGCAAAGCTGGTCTTTATGGCAGAGAATGTTCTTTTTAGGCCTTGATAGCTGTTGTTCCTAGGATTGAAGTTTCTGCTCCCGAGTAAGTAGTGCTCTGTGTCATCTCTGAGTGGATCCACAATCCCCACCACTCTTTCTCTTTCTGTGAGGCATGGCTTACATTGGACTTATCATTCCACCCTTGACAAACTGTTACAGCCTGTGTGTTTAGGAGTAAATGAGGGAGTAATTAAAAGTGTTTGGTTGGAGATGGTCTTGGCATTGCCCCTGACATAGGGAGCCTGGAGGAACAGGAACTGTGACGTTTATTGGTTCTATTCTGGACCTATTGAATTTCAAGTCCAACTCATGGAGTTGGAGTTCCAGCTGGTATTTAGCCAACACTGGGAATGTGGGTCTGGAGAGGGCAATGGTCATGAGTCAAGCTCACTTTTTCACATTTCTTTTCCTTTCCATATGCCTTCCCTTCTGCCTGGAATGCTGTCCTCCCCCCTTGTTTCTCTGCTGAACTGCTACTTGTCTTTTATCAACCAGTTCAAGGGTTTCCTTTTCTGCACAACAGCAACCCTATGAGGTAGGTGCTATTATTATCCTGGTTTTATAGATGAGGAAAGTGAGCCACAGAGGTTAAGTAACTTATTCAAGGTCACACTGCTAGTAAGTGAGTTGACACTGGATTTGAGCCCAGGCAGCCTGGTTCAGAATCTATGCTTATAACCACTTCATTCTTATTGGTTTCTAGGTACTCGGTAAGTACTTATCATACGAATAAAGTGTTCACAGTAGTCATCTATGCAAGAGCATTAAGGAGGCAGTTTCTCTGTTTTAGGACAATATTTCCAGTGATACAAAAAGCAATCCCCAAATGTTTCCTAATGTGTTCCCTTTTCTCGTTCCTGTTACCATTGTCTTGGTTCAACTGTTCTTCATTTTTTGTCAGGACTATTACAGTAGGCCCATTACTGGTCTTCCCACTGCGTGTCTTATTCCATTGGTGATACCATTATTATAATATCTTTCCAAGATGCATGTATGACCCTCTTACTCCCTTGTGGTAGATCCTTCATTGGCTCCCCAGTGCCTAAAGCAGTTCCTGATCCAAACTAAAGAGTGAGCTATTCTGTATCCCCTGTTTTCAATATTCCAGAGAAGGACTGGCTTGGGTTGGGTCATATTCCCTTTTTGGAATAAGTTACCATGCTTGTTATATGCTTGTTCCAAGCAAGTTACCATGCATACGAATACTGATTTGCCCAGCTTGGATCATGCACCCTATCCTATAACCAAGTTGGAAGCTGCGGGCAGAGTTGGAAGTGAAGTCCCACAAGGACTTCACATCTGTGAGAAACCACTCCTAAAGGTTAACTCTGGTTACCTAGCTAGAAGGAGGAAAGGGTTTGGAGAAGTGCCACAGGAGGTGGGTTGACACAGTGGTATGGCTAAATACTGTTGTGGCCTTCAGCCTCCCTGCTGCCTTCCTTTGTTATTTCAGCAGCTGTCCACTCTGGTCAGCACTGGGTTGGGGGATAAGAGTGCTCTTGCCTATAGGAGCTTATCATCTATCTGGCAGGAGCAGCGGTAAGCAAACGGGCAACATGATCCTTCCACAGGAGGAAAGCTGGGGGGGATTCTAATAAACATTATATTGCTAAAGATCCATAATTAAATAATGGAATAGTGGAATTTATTTAAATAAATGTAAAACAAGCATTTTATTAATTCACACTTTTACTTTTCCTCAGTTGTCAAATTTAGATTAGTCAGATTCTGGCTTGACCACTTCCAGCTGTGTGACCTTGGATACAATTCTCTGAATCTCAGTCTCCTCAACTACAAAATGGGATAGTAATAGGGTTGTTGTGAAGAGTATATGTGATGATGCATTTAAAATGGTTGGCATAATACTTGCACATAGTGGGACTCAAAAATTGTAACTAACAAAAATGTTTGAGGCCGGGCATGGTGGCTCATACTATAATCCCAGCACTTTGGGAGGCGGAGGGGGGCGGATGGCCTGAAGTCAGGAGTTTGAAACCAGCCTGGCCAACATGGTGAAACCCCGTCTCTACTAAAAATACAAAAATTAGCCAGGCATGGTGGTGAGCTTCTGTAATCCCAGGTACTTGGGAAGCTGAGGCAGGAGAATCACTTGAGTCTGGGAGGTGGAGGTTGCAGTGAGCAGAGATTGTACCACTGCACTCCAGCCTGGGCAACAAGAGCAAAACTCCATCTCAAAAAAAAGTACTTGAACAGGGTATACATGGGAAAAAGCAGCTGTGAAAAAAAATGTGAAACTGCAGTATTTTAAAGATAGATAATTTTGAAAAACCAGCAAACAAACCCTCCACAAAACTATGATATCCCTACCATTTTACTTTTACAACACTTCCGTATATAGGGTCATTAAGTCTTGCCCTCAGGTAATTTGTGGTAAGTGGTACTACCCTCATTGAATTTGTGAGAGTACTGAGGCTCAGAGAAGTTTTTCTCTTTTTTTGAGACAGGGTCTTACTCTGTCACCCAGGTTGTACTGCAGTGGTGTGATCACAGCTCAAGCTTAGCTCCCTGGCTCAAACCATCCTCCTACCTCAGCCTCCCAAGTAGTTAGCACTACTGGTACACACCACTGTGCCTGGCAAATTAAAAAATTTTTTTGGCTGTGCCCAGTGGCTCACACCTGTAATCCCAGCACTTTGGGAGGCTGAGGTGGGCGGATTGTGAGGTCAGGAGATCCGAGACCATCCTGGCTAATACAGTGAAACCCTGGCCGCAGTAAAAATGCAAAAAATTAGCTGGGCATGGTGGCACATGCCTGTAGTCCCAGCTACTTAGGAGGCTGAGGCAGGAGAATTGCTTGAACCCAGGAGGTGGAGGTTGTAGTGAGCCGAGATCAACTGCACTCCAGCCTGGACGACAGAGTGAGACTCTGTCTAAAAAAAACATTTTTTTTTGTAGAGACAGGGTCTCACTGTGTTGCTCAAACTTGTCTCGAACTCCTGTTTTCAAGCAGTCCTCCCTGCCCTGGCATCCCAAGATTACATGTGTGAGCCACTACATCTGGCCAGGTTTAAGTTCTGAAGCTAGAATGCAAACCTGTCCTTTGTGCTGAAATCTTATTACAATGCGTTGTTCTACAGAGGGTTGTCAGATCTTAAGAATGAATGGGTACAAATATGTAGGGCATAGTTGGGGGGAAAAAAAGAAAAAAAAAAGAATGAATGGGGTTCACTGTCTCATAATTCTGGATTTAAAAAAAGAATAAATGGGTTATGTTGTAAAATGACAGATGGAAGATTAGTGGTATAGTTTTGATTATTTGAAAATATAGCAGATAATTCTTGTACAAAATAATTCAGCAGGGTAGCTCTTTGGCTTTTGGTTTCTTAACAGGCTGATTTTTGCTTTTGATAGGATGCCTTGGGTATGGTTGGAAGTGCCTATCTGGGTTGCTGGCATGTAAATGATAGAGAAACCTGATCTGCCTCTTTGCGACCTTGCATCACAGCAGAGGGCAGCCGAGAGAGTAGGGTTTGTTAGGTGGTACCTTTTGGCTATAGAGAGTGTTAATATTTTTAGATAATTAGTTAGCAGATTTGGGAATGGGAAAACAATTTCTCTCCTCTGCTAGAATTCTCCCCTCTTCTAGATTGCAAGATACATGTATTTGGAGGAATAAGAATCATCCACTTTCTCAGTGGCATAGCAACTCTGCATGCTAAATACTTTCAAAAGAAACAAAAATGTTAAAATGGAGGGTTTTTTTGTTTGTTTGTTTTTAGTGATATGTCATTTCTTATTTGGGGCTCAGAGCTCTTGTGCTATAAAGAGCATACCAAATATCTTTCTACTTGGTTAAGATGTCTCCATTGTTTTTGTTTTTTAAAATGTGAAGTGTTTTCTCTCTCTTTTCTCCCTTAGTCCTTACTTGGTTTATTTTATTATTATTATCTTATTTTTTTTAAAAAGAGATGGGGTCTCGCTATGTTGTCCAGACTGGTCTTGAACTCCTGGGCTCAAGTGATCCTCCTGCCTCAGCCTCTTAAAGTGCTGGGTTACAGACATGAGCCAGCATACCCAGCCTCCTTAATTGGTTTAATGCTAAATGGTTAAGCGTATAAACTTCAGAAGGAATATCATGATACTTGGGGTTTTAAGTGGAGCTCTCCTTTTAAACTTGCATTGGATGGGTAAATTTGCTCTGTGGTTGCCCTGGAAAAAAAGGGGCTTAGGTGAGGTGAACATTGCTTTGATTCCATAGTATACTGCTGTTGCGAGACTATCTTCAGGCTGAAGTTTGGATAGGACAATTTGTACATCCAGTTAGTAAATTTTAATTGGCCATGTGCTGTGCACTGTGCTAGATGCTGGAGATTTAGAAATGAGTCTGACAAAATGCCTGTCTTCCAGGAATTCATGATCTATTCTCTAGACAGACAATGAACCAGTTACAATGTGCCTAGGGTGTTTTCACTTATAAATGTACAGGATTCTAAGGGAGAGATATAGGAACTGGCTGGTGGAAGGATGAGAAGGAGGATATCAGTGGATGCACACACACAGGCTGTGAAAATATTCCTTTTCTGAGCACAAGGAGGGTTTCAGATGGTTAAATGGGAACAGGGGAGAGGTGTAGGAGGCAAGGTTGGAGAAGTATTAGTAAGAAAGCTAGCTGCTGCTTTTTTTTTTTTTTTTTTTTTTTTAGACGGAGTCTCGCTCTGTCACTTAGGCTGGAGTGCAATGGCAAGATCTTGGCTCACTGCAACCTCTGCCTCCCTGGCTCAAGTGATTCTCCTGCCTCAGCCTCCTGAGGAGCTGGGATTACAGGCACGTACCCCCACACCCAACTAATTTTTTGTATTTTTAGTAGAGACAGGGTTTCACCATGTTGGTCAAGCTGGTCTTGAACTCTCCTGACCTTGTGATCCACCTGCCTCGGCCTCCCAAAGTGCTGGGATTACAGGTGTAAGCCACCGCACCTGGCCAGCTAACTCATTCTTTGTCAGGTCATATACGTGGCATATATATGTATGTCATATATATGTGTAAAGCTGACCTCGGCCTCCCAAAGTGCTGGGATTACAGGTGTAAGCCACCGCACCTGGCCAGCTAACTCATTCTTTGTCAGGTCATATACATGGCATATATATGTATGTCATATATATATGTAAAGCTGACCTCGGCCTCCCAAAGTGCTGGGATTACAGGTGTAAGCCACCACGCCTGGCCAGCTAACTCATTCTTTGTCAGGTCATATACGTGACATATGTATGTATGTCATATATATATGTAAAGCTGACCTCAGTCTCTCCCAAAAACATGCCAGTACCATCTGAATATCAAGGGACTTTAGAACTGGTAAATTGAAGTCCAGGTGCAGTGGCTCATGCTTGTAATCCTAGCACTTTGGGAGGCTGAGGCGGGCAGATCACCTGAGGTCAGGAGTTCAAGACTAACCTGGCTGACATGGTGAAACCCTATCTCTACTAAAAATACAAAAATTAGCCAGGCATGGTGGTATGCTTCTGTAGTCCCAGCTACTTGGGAGGCTGAGGCAGGAGAATTGCTTGATCCTGGAAGGTAGAGGCTGCAGTGAGCCTAGATTGCACCACAGCACTCCAGCCTGGGCAACAGAGCAAGACTCTGTCTCAAAAACAAAACAAAACAAAACAAAAAAAACTGGTAAATTAAAACTTCAGCCATTTTCTTTATATCCTGAAAAATATGTTGAAATTCATAACTAAATATTTATAAAACACAATGCTTGTAATCCTAGCATTTTGGGAGGCTGAGGTGGGCGGATCACGAGGTCAAGAGATCGACACCATTCTGGACAACATGGTGAAACCCCATCTCTACTAAAAAATACAAAAATTAGCTGGGTATGATGACTCACACCTGTAGTCCCAGCTATTTGGGAGGCTGAGACAGGATAATCGCTTGAACCCAGGAGGTAGAGGTTGCAGTAAGCTGAGATCTCACCACTGCACTCAAGCCGGGTGATAGAGTGAGACTCCATCTCAAAAAAAAGTAAAAGCAAAAGCAAAAAAAAAAAAAAAAAACCACAAAGCTTGAAATCAGAAAATAAAATGACCTACGTGTTTCCTATTGCAGACAGAGCTGTGCTCTAAGTTGCTGGGGGGCTTCCTCAATTTCAAGACTGAATAAACTCTGAACTCCTCTGATTTTATGATATGTTATCAATTTGTAGCAATGGTTTTCTATTCTGGTGCATATCAGACTCATGGAACTTTCTGGAAATACAAGTGGAACAAGGCATTACAGAATGTTTAAAATTAGCAAAATGGCCAAACTTAGATCAAGATTCAAAAATTCTTTTTCTTAAACGGAAAATGTGGAAAACCTGTTCACTTTCTGGGTGGATAGAAAGAATTGTAAAGTCAGTTGAATATAAATAAATAAATATCCTTATTTATTTATTTATTTATTTATTTTTGTTTTGAGACGGACTCTCACTCTTGTTGCCCAGGCTGGAGTACAATGGCGAGATCTTGGCTCACTGAAACCTCCACCTCCCGGGTTCAAGCAATTCTCCTGCCTCAGCCTCTTAAGTAGCTGGGATTACATGTGTCCCCCACCATGCCTGGCTAATTTTTGTATTTTTAGTAGAGACAGGGTTTCACCATGTTGGCCAGGCTGGTCTCCAACTCCTGACCTCAGGTGATCGACCCACCTGGCTTGGCCTCCCAAAGTGCTGGGATTACAGGTGTGAGCTATCCCACCCCACCACACATTTCTCCTTTATCTTACCTGGCTTTACTTAGGATCTTTAACATGGCTCACAGCAGCTGCCTAAATTGTATAAAACTTTCTGGAGACAGTAGACAGATTTTAGCTTTTTTTTTTTTAAGAAATTTTTAAATTGTACTTTAGGTTCTGGGGTACATGTGCAGATCATGCAGGATTGTTGCATAGGTATGTACATGGCAGGGTGGTTTGCTGCCTCCATTCCCCCGTCACCTATATCAGGCATTTCTCTCCATGTTATCCCTCCCCAACCTCCCTACCCCCCGCTGTCCCTCCCTTAGCCCTGCCCAACAGACCCCAGCGTGTGAGGCTCCCCTTCCTGTGTCCATGTGTTCTCATTGTTCAACACCTGCCTATGAGTGAGAACATGTGGTATTTGATTTTCTGTTCTTGTGTCAGTTTGCTGAGAATGATGGTTTCCAGATTCATCCATATCCCTGCAAAGGATACAAACTCATTGTTTTTTATGGCTGCATAGTATTCCATGGTGTATATATGCCACATTTTCCTTGTCCAGTCTGTCATCAGTGGGTGTTTGGGTTGGTTCCAGGTCTTTACTATTGTAAACAGTGCTGCAGTGAACATATGTATGCATGTGTCTTTATAATAGAACGATTTATAATCCTTTGAGTATATACCCAGTGATGGGATTGCTGGGTCAAACGGAATTTCTGTTTCTAGGTCGTTGAGGAATTGCCACACCGTCTTCCACAATGGTTGAACTAACAACAGTGTAAAAGTGTTCTTATTTCTCCACATCCTCTCCAGAGTCTGTTGTCTACAAACTTTTTAATGATCGCTATTCTACCTGGCATGAGATGGTATCTCAATGTGGTTTTGATTTGTATTTCTCTCATGAGCAGTGGTGATTAGCATTTTTTCATATGTTTGTTGGCCTCATATATGTCATCTTTTGAAAAGTGTCTGTTTATATCCTTCACCCACTTTTGAATGGGTTTGTTTTTTTCTTGTAAATCTGTTTTGTTCTTTGTAGATTCTAGATATTAGCCCTTTGTCAGATGGGTAGAGTGCAAAAATTTTTTCCCATTCTGTTGGTTGCCAGTTCACTCTAATGACTGTTTCTTTTGCTGTACAGAAGCTCTGGAGTTTAATTAGATCCCATTTGTCTGTTTTGGCTTTTGTTGCCAGTGCTTTTGGTGTTTTAGTCATGAAGTCCTTGCCTATGCCTGTGTCCTGAATGGTTTTGCCTAGGTTTTCTTCTAGGGTTTTTATGGTGTTAGGTCTTATGTTTAAATCTTTAATCCATCTGGAGTTAATTTTAGTGTAAGGTGTCAGGAAGGGGTCCAGTTTGTGCTTTCTGCACATGGCTAGCCAGTTTTCCCAACACCATTTATTAAACAGGGAATCCTTTTCCCATTGCTTGTTTTTGTCAGGTTTGTCAAAGATCAGATGGTTGTAGATGTGTGGCGTTGCCTCCCAGGCCTCTATTCTGTTCCATTGGTCTATATTTCTGTTTTGGTGCCAGTACCATGCTGTTTTGATTACTGTAGCCTTGTATTATAATTTGAAGTCAGGTAGCATGATGCCTCCAGCTTTGTTCTTTTTGCTTAGGATTGTCTTGGCTAAGCGGGCTCTCTTTTGGTTCCATATGAAGTTTAAGGTGGTTTTTTCCAGTTGTGTGAAGAAAGTCATTGGTAGCTTGATGGGGATAGCATTGAATCTGTAAATTTCTTTGGTCAGTATGGCCATTTTCACAATATT
Source organism: Alouatta palliata (assembly GCA_004027835.1). Taxonomy (NCBI): domain Eukaryota; kingdom Metazoa; phylum Chordata; class Mammalia; order Primates; family Atelidae; genus Alouatta; species Alouatta palliata. The sequence continues at coordinate 1,575 of PVKV010021931.1, read as the reverse complement.
GATTTTTCCTAACCATGAGCGTGCAATGTTTTTCCACCTGTTTGTGTCCTCTCTTATTTCCTTGAGCAGTGGTTTGTAGTTCTCTTTGAAGAGGTCCTTTACATCCTTTATTAGTTGTATTCCTAGGTATTTTATTCTCTTTGTAGCATTCGTGAATGGGAGTTTGGCCATCTTGGATCTCCCCTCACTTTTTTTTTTTTTTTTTTTTCAGACAGAGTCTTGCTCTGTAGCCCAGGCTGGAATGCAGTGGCGTGATCATAGCTCACTGCAACCTCGAACTCCTGGATTTCAGCAATTCTCCTGCCTCAGCCTCCCAAGTAGCTAGGCTGGGACTACAGGTGTTTACCACCCTGCCCAGCTAATTTTTTTTTTTTTTTTTTGGTAGAGATGGGGCCTTGCCACATTGCCCAGGTTGGTCTCTAACTCCTGGGCTCAGCAGTCCTCTTGCTGGGATTATGGGTGTGAGCCCCCATGCCCGGCTCACAACTTCATTATACCCAAGGAAGAATTGAGGCTCTGTTGCCCAAATTTTTATTCAAATGGACTTTGGTCTTGTGTATCCAGAAACTGGAAGAGTTACCTCATATCTTTTCCAATCAGAATTATTTGCCTCTTTCATTCTTTTTTTTTTTTTTGAGACAGAGTCCCACTCTGTTGCCTAGGCTGGAGTGCAGTGGCACGATCTCGGCTCACCACAACCTCTGCCTCCTTGGTTCAAGTGATTCTCCTGCCTCAGCCTCCTGAGTAACTGGGACTACGGGCGCTCAACACCATGCCTGGTTAATTTTTTGTATTTTTGGTAGAGACAGGGGTTCACTATGTTGGCCAGGCTGAACAAAGAACTAAAGATAGTTCTTTGTGCTTCAGTATGTATGGAGCATTATGTTTAATTTGACCATGTGACTAACACAAGATTAGACAAGCTTTTGCTGTCTGTAGAAGACAGTTATGTTTATAGATTTCTCAGAGTTTAAAAAATCCACATGTATTTCAGAACTAAGTTTTTTCAAGTTTAAATAGAACATAAGATTACAAATAAAGTAGTAAAAGCTTTTTCTGCTCAAAATTGCCTGTAACACTAAATGAATAAATGATGTGGTAAATTGTTTTCTTCCTGTTACAGTACCTCTGAACTTCATGAGCCATTGCTGCGTTGTGTTATAGAATGTGCTTGTTTGTTGTTTGTCACAATTAGATTATAAGCTCCTTGAGGACAGATGGTTTGTTTTGCTCCCTCCCTAATCTCAATGTCTAGCATATAGTAAATATTTACTAAATGGATGAAAGATGTCCTGTTTTTTTCTGCTTATGTCTACATCTCTTTACTCTGTTTCTTTTCCTTCCTATTTTCCTTGTACGTTAAATTGACATGACTCATGGTGAAGGACCTTCAATAGTTTTTTTCTTTTAAAGAGTTTTATTAAGATATAATTAATATATTATAAAATTTACCCATTCTAAGCATACAATTTATTTTTAGTAAACTTGCAGACGTGCAACCATGACCACACTTTGAGAAAATTTTATCTTCTTTTTTTTCTTTTTTCTTTTTTTTTTTTTTTTTGAGACGGAGTT
>PVKV010021930.1:0-36446 GCA_004027835.1 Alouatta palliata | reverse complement strand
TTTTTTTTTTTTTTTTTTTTTTTTTTTTTTTTTTTTTTGAGACGGAGTCTTGCTTTTCTGTCAGGCTGGAGTGCAGTGGCATGATCTCGGCTCACTGCAACCTCCGTCCCCTGGATTCAAGCGATTCCCTTGCCTCAGCCTCCTGAGTAGCTGGGACTACAGGCGCGCACCACCACACCTGGCTAATTTTTTGTATTTTAGTAGAGATGGGGTTTCACCATGGCCAGGATGGTCTCGATATCCTGACCTCATGATCCACCCGCCTTGGCCTCCCAAAGTGCTGGGATGACAGGTGTGAGCCACCACACACAGCCTCTTCTGTAGTCTTAATAGAATTATTATAAATGTTTAAAATCTTACAACGTAAGCTTTCTTCTACCTGGTTTTAGATGTCTTATTATTCTCACCTCCTCTTTTACTGTGAGAACTTCTATGAGTCCAGGCACCCTTTGGTCCAGTGGCATCTATTCCAACATCAATGATAGAATCTGGAGTCACCCATCTCAAGAAAATGAGGAAGAAGAAATTGAAAACAGCCAACAAAGCAAAGATGTAGCCTGTTACTGGGCTGCAGTGAGAGATAAGTCTGTCCAATCATTTGTCCATTGGCAACACAGATTCCACCGACAGCTGGTCATGCACTTTTTCAGTTCTCTCCACAACATTCCTCCAGGTGTAGAAAGTCTTTACTATGTTATGGATATTTTCTGGAGCCAGCAATGCCCCTGACTTCAGTTAGAAAATAGCTTTTTCCAATCCTTCACACAAAGATTTTACTGAATGATCACATAAAACAGTAAGATTTTCTGGAAGCACCTCAGGAATTCCACCAACACTGGTACTTCCTTTTGAAATGTGTGGCAGAGATTCAACCTGTAAACCACAACTGGCTGCTTCCAGTTGCCATGCAGAACGCTTCAGTAAGCGGGGTATGAAGAAAAACATGTCCTTGAACTAATACATTTCTAACATCCTTGTGTTCTAAAGCTCCCAAAAGACGCACCCTGTCATGCAACTGGTATCTTTCCCGAATTTCTTGCAAAATGATTCTCTTTGGTTCTTCTCCTCTAATTATGAAATTTAAATCTGGATATTTCTGACAGTTTGGGTATCATACCACTAAGCAAATCAGTTCCTTTTCGGTAAGCAAGTCTGCTGACAACAACAATAGTTATACTACCATGCCTTCTAAATGGGTCTGGAGTAAAATCAGTGGGATCTACAGCATTAGGAATGACGGACACTATTTCAGAATTCAGTGCTGCTCTTAATATTTTCCTTACTAGTATATAAAACAAATGATATGGTTTGTGTCACAAAGAGACACAGTTAGAAGCTTGTTTGTAAGCTCTGACATCAGTAAATCCAGAAAGGGAACAGTCTGTGAAGACTGTTTGACACCCCATTGTCTTGACATGGAAGAGAACATCATGGGCCATGGCAGAAACCAAACTATGTGAATAGATTATCGTGCCTCTCTCCCGAACAAATGTGTAGCTGAGCAATGGCAGACTGTGAAAGAGGGTCAGACTGCTTATACATGACTTTCAAAGGCAAGCAAACTTTGAGGTCATTAGTGAGGTAATGGATGCCTTTTCGATTTCCATAAGCATGGGTGACAATTATAACCTTATGCCCTCTTTCAATCAGGCACTGAAAGAGCTGGCAAATGTGGCTTTCCACATCTCCCATATTTGGGTAGAAAAAATCAGATACCATGCATATATTATGGATATGGGTTCTACATGTGTAAAGTCTTCCAGGGCTAACCTGAGAGAGTACAGCTGAGGGAGGCTGGCCATGCCCACCTCCTCCTTTATACACCATGCTGAGATGGTTTAGGTATCAGTTCTTAGAGCAGTCCAGTTACGAGTTAAGAGTATTACCAGCGAGTTCCATGGTACCTGTGTCCGGACCTCCCATGGCTGCCACTAATACACATCTTAAGTGAAGAAAGGAAGATCTGCCAAGCATGTCAGGACATCTGACCTAGAGAAAGTAATATATATCCAAAATATGATATACAGTTAGAAGATGCAGTGAGCCTAGTCTGTTGCAGTAATGAAGAAAAGAGAACCAGCCATATAAAGCATGCAGAAGAAAAAAAAAACTGATAGGTTAAACCTACTGCAAATGCTGTATGTTTACTATCACCCTCCTCAGCAAATGGTCCTGTCTTTGTACATCTATCATGCATCCATCCATTCATTCATTTATATGTTTACAGAGGCCATCTGTGTTTATCATCACAGGGAACACCATTAACATTCACTAAGTTACCAGAAATTCTTGATTCCCTCCTCTCTCACACCTCCATCTGCCCCTATCTTTCCTCAGCCAAAACAGTGACCGTATCTTGTTGCTTCTACCTCTAAATTTTCTCAACACCTACAGCTACTCCTCTAGTTCAAGCCACCATCATCTTTCTCTAGGTTTACTTAAACAGTCACCATTTCTCCAGCCTTGCAACCCTGTTCTTCATGAACCGCAGCCAGAGTGATTTTTCACGACTCTGATTCAAGGATATTTTATTACTACCCCGATTAAAACACTTAATGGTTGTCCAGTGTCTTCAGGATAAAGCCCAAACTCCTTAACCAAGCTAACAAACATTTGTAGGATCCCCATCAGCCCTGTTTCTTGACTCTTACACTTCAGCCTCAATGAACTTTCAAAGATCCTTCTGAGCACAGTGCTTTCACCTCTAGGTCTTTGCACTTGTTGATCCATCTATGTGGAGCGCCATTCTTGCACCTCTTTTCCAGACTCACCCTTACCTGTCCAGATTCTATTCCTCCAAAGTCTCCCTTGAATCATCTCCCCAATTTAGGAATATAGCAATATTACATGCTTCTATTTTGCTGCACTCTATACTTTTAAAACTAAGGTGGTTAACAGTCTTCATTTCTTCTACGTCACTATAGAAATCAGTGTTAAAATTAGTACTAGAATTACTCCTAAATTTGACAGATGCTTCTATTGCAGATAAAGGGTTTTATGAGAAAAATAAGATTTTTGCAGTTTAATAAAACATTACATGTCATTTGGAAAAATACAGAGACTTTGTTGAGAATCTTTAATTTGAAATTTTCCTTTTGAAATGTTTGGCAGAGATTCAACCTGAATAACTTAATTTTATATTAGATATAATTTTTAGTTTGTCAAAAATTTTGTTGCATACAATTTTTTTAATGAACTTAAGATCAGTTTGCCTTTATAGATGATAGATTAAAAGACTGTACAGGAACATACATAAACACTAACATAAAAAATATAAGAACAATATCTAACTATGCATTAACAGGGAACTGCTCAAATAACTTATGGGACATTCATACAGTGAACTCATTTAACCACTTCAAAGAATAAGACAGAGCTACATCCACTGATATGAAAAGATGTCTATCATGTTAACAAAAGTAACCCATAGAACAGTATATGTAATATTACTGGGATCACAGTGCTTTTCTAAATTATGTGCGTGTGCAAAAAAGAAGAAATGCTGAACATAAAACATTTTTTTTCAACAGCTAACTATATAAAGTGGGCCCTTCACCATGGCTAATATACTTTCTTAGAGAAACATTTATGTTGTATGATAAACTGTGAGTCAGCATTTCAGCAATATCCAGCACATGACTGATAGTCATAATACTATAAATTCCTAGGATGCTTACAGAGGCAAAGATGACATTACACTTAGTAATCTGCTACATTTTATTACATTCTAGTTCTTTAGAAATTTGTAACCCACTTACAAAATACATAGTAGCTTCTGTTAACCAAAACACCCTACCTACTCTGTAACAATCCAATCAAATGAAACACTTTTTGAGTTTATAGGAGAAACACTAAAGAAATACAGTTATAATTATGGTCTATATCTCATAAACATTACTTCTGAAGCATTTCTCTATGACGACTAAATTGCAATTAAAAATGAAGAAACTCAGTGTGAGACAAATTGGCCAACAGATTCAAGTTTCCTATTCTCTCAAATTCTATGTCCATTGCATGGCTCATTAGGTATGTAGAGGTATATCTAGTATCAAAGTATGAAAAGCAACAAGTAAAATACATGCATGTTGTTGTAAGAACATAAAACATAATAATATTATTAAGTTTAACTTCTTACTTTCCTCACCATCAAAAGCAAGCTCTTTAGTAATCTAACTATCCAAATAACTGCACCTTTCCTATTATCTTCAAACTTAAATTGAGAAAGGAAACAAAATGGAAGAGTAGCTTAGTAAAAACATAGTGAATAAACAAAAATTAAATGAGAAAATATAAATTAGGAGACATTACTTTTAAAATGACCAATTCTCCAAACATCATTTCTATTTATCAAAATATAAATTAGAAAAAATATATATGTATATAAATTAGAAACATCATTTCTGAACTGGCCATTCCTCCAAACATCAAAACTTCAAAATACCTTTTTTTTAACTAATAGCATGTATTTTTGTTGACACTATTCTTTTATCACACATTTTGATTTACCATCACAAGTTATTTCTCATTATTTTAAAATTCATAATGTGTTCAAAATAAACCCATAGTCACAGCAGAAATTAATCTGAGTCACCCTGATGATCCAGTGCAGGGAAGTTGCTTAATGTTAGGAATATATAGGTGTGCAACACAGAAAAAAAAGCCTGCACTGAATTCCAGATGAACCCTACTAAATCATTTCCCTTCTTTGAGCTTCAGTTTTGTCCTCTACAAAATAGGGATAACATGAACTACAGCAGGATTACTAAAATGTCTAATATAAGTAAAAACACAATACCTGGTATAGTCAAGGTAATTATGTGTTTGATAAACAATAACCCACGTGTTTATAATGTGTCAGATACTGTTTTAAGTGCTTTACATGCATAATTTAGTTAATGAACAATAATTATCCCCATCTCTGGTACTGCCTTCACCTTCTACCGCTCCCCACCCTTTGGGGACAAGCTCAATACGTTTTAGCCAAGTTAAACAGCAGAGAAATAATAATAGCTATGTGTCAGGCACTGTGCTAAATTAGTTGTGTGGAATTTCATTTAATCCTTTACAACAACCCTCTCATTAATAAAGCAGGAACTATTATTAACCTTCCTTCACAGACTAGGAAATTTAGGCTTAGAAAGATTAAATAATTTGTCTAAGGTCACACATATCCAATAAAGTCTGATATCAGAGCCCCCATGCTTAGCAACTCTGTCACACACACACACACACACACACACACACACACACAATACTACCTCTAATTCAATAATGTCAAAATAGTAAACACCTATTGTCCAATGACAGTTGGTTTCTAATGTCATTTTGAAACAGATGAGTCAGACAACAGGTATCAGGATCTACACCAGATCACTGGCGTTTCCACTTCTGTCATTTGAAACAATCCCAATCTCTCCCCAAAGGGAATCTGGGGTGGTGAGAATTCCAATTTCTAATCATTTAAGTGCCATGACTGGTGATCAGATAGCAATTCCCAAAATGTTTTTTGCTCTCCACACAAGCAAAGCAAAACCCAGGCTCTGACCTACACTGGGTCTGCAAAACAACTTCTCTTCATTTAGTAACAACTGGGGATCAGCTATTCCACCACGCCATGCCACAAAGCACTCTACAGTATTTACAACATTCAATCCCTCGGTGTGAAACAATTAGGAAAGGAACCAGGGGTGACTGCATAGAGGAGCACGCCCTAGAAAACTTTCCTCTGACTTCCAAGGCACTTTGCAAGCCTTCCCTTTCTTTTGTCATCCTCTTCCCCACGCAGCCCTCCAAACTGAGGGGTGCGGGCGGAAGGCATCGCGCAGGGTCTCCGCTCTATTCCCTAGTTCCCCACATCTGGGCGTTCTAGACCCTGCATGGACTGGGGAGGAAAAATAGGGAAGAGCCTATAAACCTTGCTAGAGAGCAAGAATAACTGTCTCTTTCTCTTGCAGGGCCAGACACTTCATCAATTCTTTCTGCGGGTGATAATCAGAAAAAAAGCGACCCCTCTAAGTGCTACGCGCTTAGGCATGAGGGCGCCCTGTACAGTAGCTTCAGGATCTGATATCTCTCTGGATTTAAAGCAGGGCGGGTAGCGGCTGGATCCCCCCACCCCAGGCGAGCTGGTCCACACCTGCAGCCCCAACCGCCCAGCACACCGGTCGCCCCTCTCTCCGCACCTGGGTGGGCAGGTGAAGGCAGGCGCAACGTCACCCTGACGGCCCCAGGGGCGAATCAGAGCACGAGACTGCCGCAGCCAGCCAATCGCAGGGCGGCCTGGCTCCCTCAGCCTGGGGACCCATCCAAACCTCCGCTTCGGGCCCTTAGAGCTCTGGGGGCTCCTGGAGCCCTCAGGCTGAGGCGCGGAGGCCCTAAGACAGAGAGTAAAAGTTCGCGAGAAAAACAGAAGGCAAACAGGGAAGTACTCACCAGGCGCGGGAGGGTCACTTCTCCTAGCGGGGAGACAACTCGGCTCAATCTGTAGGGGACCGGCACGCCCCTGACCAACCGCCGCCGCCGCCGCCGCCAGGGCCTCAGGATCAGTAGCCTCTCGCCGCCGCCTGTTTCGAAGGGACCAATCATAAGGTGGGGGCGTGGTCTGGTGCCCCGCCCCCTGGCTCCCGGGATGCACGCCACCCGCGAGCGCGCGCCTATCAGCGCGTCCCGTGCTGCAACTCCGGGCGTCTGGAGGCTTAGGTGGCCAAGTCCCTCTGCTCATTGAAAGGCGAAGTGGCTCAGTCACAGAGCAGATCCTCAGATCTGGCCCCTCAGCGACAGCCAGAGCGAGAGCAAGAGCCCCTCCTGTTGTTCCCACCGGCAGGAGGGGTGAATGAACCTCGCCTCTAAGAATTGCTTCTTGGCATATTGGAATGTTGCGGTGAAGTTGAAGGCGCTTCCCTGAGTTTTATCCTGATCTGTTAAGAGCACCTCCCAAACCCCACATCCACTCGGGAGCTGGCTGTCTTGAGGGCGCCACGGTTTCCAGAGACACAGCGGGGAACCCAGCAGGAATGCGGGTCCTCAGAAATCCTTAGAGAGAGGCCCCTCTTCTCATAGTTGTGTAGGGATGAGGAGGAATCCTGTAGCCCCAAGTCACAAAAGGTGGATGTTGGTTCTTCAGCAAACACCGGAGCCTAGGGGGCAAAAAAATGAACTTCAACATCAGGGATGCTTTTTAGCTCCCAGGGTTGAAATAAAGCCAAGACTAGACATCAGTGTAATAATGTAACAATCGTAAGTCAGGTTACATCTGTAAATATGGCTCGTTAAATAGCAACAACAACAAAAAAAAAAAAAAAAAAAAAATCACTGGCTTTGTCCAGGGACCTGTGTTGCAGCCCAGGCCCCCCTTTTTTTTTTCTTTTGAGACAAGGTCTTGCCCTGTCACCCAGGCTGGAGTGCAGTGGCACGATCTCGGCTCACTGCAGCTTCGGCCTCCCAGACTCAAGTGATCCTCCCACCTCAGCCTCCAGAGTAGCTGGGATTACAGGCGTGTGCCACCACACCGGGCTAATTTTTATGTGTGTGTGGTTTTTTGTTCTTTTGTTTTGTTTTGTTGTTTGTAGAGATGGGTTTTCACCATGTTGCCCAGGCTGGTCTTGAACTCCTGGGCTCAAGTGATCCTCCTACCTCAGCCTCCCAAAGTGCTGGGATTATAGGCCTGAGCCACCACAGTTGGCCCTATTAGCTCTTTTAATTTTCTCAAATCATGTCTCCTTTCAGGGCCTGAGTTCTCCATCTGTGAAGTATGGGCATTGAACTGAAATGACATCTCTCTCTAGGATTTATTCCTTCCTTCACTCAACAAAAACAATGAGATGTACTGTTGCTTGCTAAAGAAACTGAAATGAAGAAAACAGTCTCAGGCTTCAAAGTGCTCAGCAGCAAGGCAAAGGCCAAATGGAAGTCTGCAGAGGTCCGTGAAAGAAGGAACCCCTAACAGTCTTGGAGAGTGATGGCAGAGGTTCGAAAGGAGCGAGTTTTGAAGGATGAATTAAGACTGCCAGGAGGGGTAACTGGGGGTAAGAATTGCTTTCCAGGCAGAGGGAGGAACAAAAACAAGGTTCCAGAGATGTGAGAGCACATGAAATGTTCTGGGAATACTCATTTTGAATGACAAAATCTGCAGATTGGGAGACAGATCAGGTAGGAGAAGTCGGCACCGATGAAAGAAAGGCCTGGTAGATGCTGAGGAATTTAGTTTCTTTCCCACAGACAATTGGGATGATTATAAAGAAGGACTGGTATGAACAGATTTGTGTTTTAGGGGAAAAAATATTTTCAAAGATGTTTGAAAACAGTATTAAGACAGGTGGAAATCCTTTAAATTAAAAGATGACAGTTACCTAAATTATCTCAGAAGGTACGGTAGGGAAGAGGTGTCTGGTGTTACCTAAGAAGCTGACTCATCTTATCTTAGTTATTATGTAATTGATGGTGTTGCCGATCTAAAGGATACAAGGAAAACAGGCTGTGGGGAGAAATAATGCATTTTGGTTTGGAGTGTGTTCAGTTTGAAGGGTGAGAGGAATGTTCAGGTGGAGATGTTCATAAGATTGTTGGAAAGTTAGACTTGAAGCTGTTTAAACTGGTCCATGTAGGAGATGCGGATTTGAGAAGTAAATTCATGAAATATTATTGAACACATCTGTATCAGGCTCTATCCTAAGCACAAGAAATGCTACTGTCATGGAGCTTACATTCTGGGATGGGGTGGGTAAGTGAAGAGGGTCAACTGTAAATTGACATTTAAGTGGTAAATGAACCTGAAGCCGGATAGTGGTTGCTCCTTTGAAATTGACTCAATAGTCCCAACCATAGAAATTGACCCTTCTGGTCTTAAAACTTACCTTTGTTTCATCTGAGTTCTTTGCTTAGAAAAGGCTCCCTAGACCTATCATAAAGTACCTAAGAAATGAAACTCACCAGTTCATCTCAGCAAGACAATGAAAGCCTGGCCCCTCATGCATCCTCATTGCTTCCTTGCCCCTCCCTAGTTCCTGTTTTCTTACACATTGTTACATTTCTTCCCTGATATATAAACCCCTAATTTTAGCTATCAAGAAGATGAATTTGAGGCTGATCTCCCATCTTTTCAGCTGCAGCAACTGATTGGAACCTTTTGCCTTCGCAGTACTCGTAGTCTGTCATTGGCTTTCTGGGCTGCAAGCTGCAGGACCTAGACCAAACCCCTGGTGTTTCAATAACACTTTTAATATTACAATCAATCTCAGAACACTTTGCTGCTCACATCACCACAATAGATAGATACTCACCAGACCTATTGTTCAAATCTGTGTTTCATAGTGTTTCTGTTTAAAGGGCAGTTTGTATACCAGCTCATATAGCCAAATTTTGAGCTGAATTAAAGCATTGGATTTGTTGAACCCTAACATCAAAATATGTGCACTTCTCTACAGAAACTTAAGAATAAGTAAAATGTGTTATAAAGATCTTGTTGATGAGTCATTAGATGTCAACTTTTTATTTTTTATTATGTGCATACTATACGCCTAAACATTTGAATAGCATTTATTAAAACTTGAAACTATGCTAATGAGATATGTACACAAAAATTCTCTGCCTCACACAGACACACACATGAACACACACTACTTAATATTTCTAAACCCTTTACTAAAATCTTGTCAGTGTATTTTTGTGATAACTTGCTTTTTATTCTCACTACCTATTTTACAATTTTGTAACTTCTCTTAGTGACTTCTCTACCTTATTAAAGGCATAAGGACAGTGTAGTGGCAAGTGAATCCTGAGTCAGGAAATCTGTGCAAAACACTTTTCTCTAAGCCCACATCCTCCTGATTAAATGTGGGGATTAGGTGAGGAGTTCTCCTCTAAATTATTTTAATTGTTGTTGCTTTTCTCCTCTGTATACTGTGTATATATGTGTGTCTGTCTATCCATCTATCTATCATCTATCTCCTCACTTTTACATTAATTCCCAGTTGGTACCCAACTATCTAAGTACACTTACCTTACCTATCTTGATTTTAAAACTATAATTAGTAATTGAGGGTTTCATCTCATGAGCTGCAATCTACTTTCATGTGTAGGCTTTCTAATAGGTGGTTAGGTTAATAGCCATGTTTTAGAGGTCGTATCTTTACATGAAATTGGCATAGTTATAAAATGCAAAACAAGACTCACCAGTTTGACTTTCCAATTGTGGAGATGTGCCCCACTTTTAAAGAAAGCACTATGTTTGGAAATCTAAATTTTAAAAGTTATTACATTAGGAATAATCATTAATCTGCCTTAAAAGCTGTACAGAATACAGAAGTGTCTGTGATAATCAAATAACCATTGGGTTTGAACTATGATCTGGCCTTTTCACAGCTATGCAAGAATGCTTCTATTGTTTAAAATACACTGTAATTATTGAAGACTTAAAAAATTTTGGTTGGTTTATTAGTGGTTTTGTTCTGCATTGTGTTATTTTAGAAATGTTTTTAATTTTGACATTATTGAATGTCAATCTATGGATTGTGCCTTGTGTAAAGTACTGGATGAAATATTTGGGCAGTAGAGGTATTGATTCATTCACAATTAATTAAACTATCTCTTCAGCCGATAATCTGTTAAGAGCCAAGTATTTTAAAAATAATACTAAGCTCTATCTTAAAAGAATGCTACTGATTTGTATTAACAAACAATATATACAAATAATTCAATGATATGAAATTTTATAACAAGTTATGGTTAATACTAAAATGCTGTGTTAAATTTATATAGTGGATTGAACAGTGCCCACCCAGAATTCATGTTCATCCAGAACCTCAGAATGTGACCTTATTTGGAAATTGAGTCTTTACAGGTATAATTAAGGATTGAAATGAGATCATATTGGACTAGAGTGGACCCAAATCCAATGAGACTGTTTTTACAAGAGACAGAAAAGGACACAGAGGGAGAAAGTCAATGTAAAGACAGAGGAAAAACTTTGCTGCCACAGTCAAGCGATGCTAGGAACCATCAGAGGCTGGAAGGGGCAAGGAAAGATTATCTCCTAGAGCCTTAGGAGAGAGTTTGGTCTGCTGACACCTTGATTTTGGACTTCTGGCCTCCAGAAACATGAAATAATATAAATGTCAATTGTTTTCAGCTGTCAAATTGGTTATAGTGCCCCTAAGAATCTAATACAATTTCTATCTGGAGAGAGAGATGTAAAAATCTAACATCCTAGCAAGAATGATTACATTGAGCTACACTCCCCACCCCTCCAGTTCATCTATAAGACGTCTTCACAAATATTAGCATTGTAGCCGTGCCAGGCTCTCACAGAGCACATGTTATTTCTAAATGGCTTACTGTCCAAGTGTGATTAAGTTTCTATCACATTTAGTTATATTTGATAGCAAAAAAAAAAATCCTCAAACTCAGTTAAGAAAAAAAGGGCAGGTAATTGGTTTATGTAATGAAAATCCCAGGATAGAACCCTCTAACTTTAGACTAACTTGATCTAAGATTTCAGATAATGTCACCAAAATCCAGTCTCTGTTGGCTCTGATTTTCATGTTGACTTTATTCTCAGGTTCCTCCTGGTTATATGATGGTTTCCAGAAGCTCTAGTTGTTCATTCTCTTAGGTTTGAGTCTAACCAAAAAAAAAAAAGGTGAATCATTCCGTATAGTTCTTAAGTCAGAAAACACAAACCATTGTAGCTGCATCAAAAAGCAGGAACTTAACACAGACTTGGTTTTGCAAAAGAGTTGAGAAGGTAAACAGGAGCAGGTAAAACAACTCAGAGATTAGTAACAGTAGGAAGCCACTGCAATTCTAGGGCCTAGAGTTCAAAAGAGGAGTTTAGAAACCAGGGCCATCAGCACTGGCGGGGGTGGGGGGGATGTTCCCTGTAGGACTGGGAGCCATGTAGAAGATGCAATCTTTACCAGAGATGCAATCTGAGGCAAAGACAGTGAGGGAGAAATATCTTGGCTTTTCTCTTCCCCTCATCCTGCAGTCTCCCGTCAGTATTTTCCATTGATTGAACCTGCCCAAAGCCAGTTAACAGAGAAACCTACAAAATGCAGCCTGTTAGGAATTAGCCCTCCCCACCAGATGAACAGAGAAGGGAAAGAAGGGAACAGATCTCAACACAGATAGGATATATTAGCTAGACTTCTGCGGTGATAATGCTATATAACAAGTAACTCCAAACTTTCAATGACTTACAGTAATAAAAATTGATTTTTCTTGTTTGTTGATCTTCATGTTAGCTCATGGTGGAAGGGAGGGATGCTGCTTCAAGCTGTAGGTTGGGTTTAGGTGTACTCCTTCTGTCTCTGATTCTGAGACTTGCAAACTATCCGTGGAATTTCCTTCTCATGGCAGATAGCAGAAGTGCAAGAGCAGCAGCAGAAACATGTGATGTCTCTTAAGGCCATAGCTCGGAAGTGACACTCTCACTTCCACCCACATTCCATTGCCAAAAGCAAGCCACAAGGACAAGCTCAACATCAGTGGATGGGGAAGTATGTTCTGCCTGCTCTTGTGAGAGGCACTGCAAATTCACGAGTCATTCTGATTAGCTATGCCTGAGTCACATTTACAACTGGAGGTTGGGGTGGAATCAACTCCACTTAAAACACGTGGACTAAGAAACTGGAAGACAGTGATTCCTCTGAGGAAATCAGAGTGCTCTTACAGAAGTAAAGGCAGTGGATTCTGAGTGTCCAAAAATAAATCAGCTAACACCCAAATGTGATATGTGATAGTGTACTGAATTTATTATTTCTTATGATAGGGAAAGAAGAAAATTGTAATTTTATAAAAATCTGAGGAAAAGTAAAATTCTGCTGCTATAGGATCAATAAGTGAAATTAGTTTCTCATTCTGAACAAAAAAGAAAACAAAATTTCAAAAACCATTGCTCATCTTCAGTATTTGGATTCACTAATAAAGTGGTTGTCCACAATATTGGTTATGAACTAGAAAACCACCACTACAAGACTTATGTTGAAGCTAGATGCTAGATCAGGTCAAGAGAGAGTACAGTGTAGGGGTCATATTTTCTTTTTATTATTTATTTATTTATTTATTTATTTGGAGATGTAGTCTTGCTCTGTTGTCCAGGCTGGAGTGCAGTGATGTGATCTCGGCTCACTGCAACCTCTGCCTCCTGGGTTCAAGCGATTCCCCTGCCTCAGCCTCCTGAGTAGCTGGGATTACAGGCACGTGCCACCACGCCCAACTAATTTTTTTTGTATTTAAGTAGGGACGGGGTTTCACCATGTTGACCAGGATGGTCTCAATCTCCTGACCTTGTGATCCACCCGCCTTGGCCTCCCAAAGTGCTAGGATTACAGGCGTGAGCCACCGTGCCCAGCCGGGGCCATGTTTTCTTGTAATATCCTATGGTCTGAATATTTGTGTCCTCCCAAAATTCGTATGTTGAAATCCTAACCCCTAAATCGATAGTATTAGGAGGTAGGGCCTTTGGGAGGTGATTAGGCCATGAAGGCAAAGCCTCATGACTAGGATTAGTGCCCTTATAAAAGAAACCCCAGAGAGCTGGCTAATGCCTTCCACCATGAGAGGGCACATTTAGAAGGTGCCATCTAGGAATCAGGAAGCCCTCACCAGACACTGAATATGCCAATGCCTTCATCTTGGACTTCCCAGAACTGTAAGGAGTCAACTCCTGTTGTTTATAAGCTACTCAGCTTATGGTATATTTTTACAGCAGCCTTAATGAACTAAGACAGGATAGGAGAGAGCAGGGTTTCTCAACCTCAGCACTGTTAACATTTAGGGCCAGATAATCCCTGGGTGGCGGGGGTGCTATTCTGTGCATTGTAGGAAGCTTAGCAGCATCACTAGCTCCCATCCACTAGATTCCAGTGGCACCTCTACCTCCAGGTTATGAAAACCAAAACTGTCTCCAGACATTACCAATATCCCCAAGACACAAAATCACCCCTACTTGGGGCCTGGGGGTGGAAGTGAAAAGGAAGAAAGCAAACACCTTTATTTTCCCCTGTCTCTATCCTTTCTTTCTCATTTGGTGTAAGAGAAGATAAACCTCTGGGGAACGCAATTTATTTGGAAGCCTAGAGTACAGCTGAAGCAGGAGACAAAACCTGTAGGATCAGATAGTGGCAGCAGGTGCTGGGTGGGGAAGGGGGTCTCAATAAGCCAACTGCTCTCCCGAGGAGCTCCGGGTCTCTGTTGAAGCCAACGGGAAATCATTAAGTGGGATGGGGAGCACGTAACCAGATTTGCATTTTAGAACAAAAAATCACTCTACTAGTGTGGAAAATGACCCATAAAAGTGCATATCAGAGCAAGGGAGATATTCCTCTTTCATTTATATTTTATTTTCACCAAGAGATGTTCTTATTACCTGTACCACTCAGGAAATCCCAAGGCTTTTAGAAGCTGTGTCGGAAGCCAGGAACAAAAATACAATATGTATTTCTTATTGTTAGGCGCATTGCTCACATAAAGAGACCACCAGGCAGGATTTGTGTGGGCAAGAAGGCCGTTTTATTTCGCATTTGGGTGCAAGAGGGCCAAGTCCAAGGAAGGAGTAGGCGAGGGGCGTAAAAATGGAGACTGGTTATATGGGTTGGGGCAAATGGTCGGTTAAAGGTGGTAATCTATTTTAGGGAGGGGGAGGGTGTCACGGGATGCATGGTCACAAGGGCAGGGGTTATCTGTTACAAATAGGCATGGTCATGAGGGTGAGAGTTATCGGTTGCAAGTATAGGGAAAGGTGTGGTAAATTACATAGTTACAGGGTTGGGGGTCTTGAGAAACCCAATGTCTGGGGGAAATTTTGCAAGGCTGAGCAGGAACAATGTTCGAATGTTGCAGGGGGAGAGCAATTAGTTGAGGCAGGAACCAGTCATTTCATGTGTCTTCGTGGCCAATCATTTACTTCAGACTTTCTGGCTCCTGGAGACCATCAGGAGGTGTATGTGCAGGTCACCAAGGCTATAATTGCCAGGCGTGAACTTGGAGGCCTGACACTAATAGTATCACTATTAGTTTTCCATATGATGAACATTATTGTTTGCTATTACAAGGTCTTAACCACTTGAATAAATCCAGACCTATAAGAGGAAACTTCTTGCTCTGCCTCCAGTGCCCCACCAGTGCTGGGCTCATTTCTCAGTGCTGTCTGCACAGATGGCATGAGATCTGGAGACACCAAACTGCACTCAGCTCCCCTGACCTACAGCTACCTTTTCAGGCATTCAGAAATTTACTTCTTTCTACAGTGTCCTTTTCTCACCAACCCACTCCCTGGTGGGCCTGCTACTTCCCACTTGCTTTTCATAATAAGTGAAATCCCCTTAAACAGTAAGTGTTGATCTCTGCATTTTACAATGGTGAAATTGAAATTTAGAAAGAGACTATGCACCCTCCCTCCCTCCTCAGATTATGTATGGTCTTTTAATGTCTGTACAATTCTTCACCTTCCTCCTTTTGCTTCTGCCACCTCTTTCACCTTGAACCCCTTCCCTCCTACCTGGACCCACTGAATTTGGGGCTATCCCTTGAAGCCCAGCAGAAGTACCATCTCCTCTATGAAAGTTTTCTGGGTTCCAGGGTAAACCTACAGCAAGTTCCACTGCAGCCTTTATAACTCCCTCCAGGCAGTTACTGGATTTTTTCTTTTTCTTTTTCTTTTGAAAATAGGGTGTTGTTCTGTTGCCCAGGCTGGAGTGCAGTGGTGTAATCATGGCTCAATGCAGCCTCCAACTCCTGGGCTCAAGTAATCCTCTTGCTTCAGCCTCCCAAGTTGTTGGTACCACTACAGGTACAAGCCACTGCACCTGGCTGATTTTATTATTTTTATTTTTTGTAGAGATAGGGTTTCCCTATGTTGCCCAGGCGGGTCTCAAACTCCTGGGCTCAAGCAATCCTCCAGCCTCAAACTCCCAAAGTTCTGAGATTACAGGTGTGAGCCACTGGGCTCAGCCCCGTTACTGGATCTTAATCATTTTTGTATCATCCATGGAATTTAGCAAATGAATCTTGTACTTACTGGGAACTCGACATTTTTGTTGTATCCGAACCCAACTGATGCTAGCCCTAACCCAGTTTTCCACTGACTGGTTATTTTTTAGAATTCCAGGGTTGTCCTAGTATTTTGATACCCTCCCCCCCCCTAAAAAAACTGCTTGCTAAACGTGCTCCACTTTGGCTAACTTTAGGAGAAAGGGAGATATAAGCCCATTACTTATAGAAGGTGTTTTATTGTATTCACCAAAGGATAATGGGGAGAAGAATGCAACAGTGTAACAATGAAGGAAGGAAATGAACTCATTCCTGCTTTGGGGGAAGTATACAGCAGCTGTGCACCCAACTACAGGAATGTTATCAAAAAGCAAAAGGAAATAGAAATATGATTAATTGAATACAATGAAGCCAATGGTGAGCACGTTTAAGACAGAAAAGGGAAGTTCCCATCACTGCAGTTATCTGCATACTCTGAATTTGTGAATCCTTTCTCAAGACTCTATGCAGAAAGGGATTGCTTGAGGGAATATTTTGTGTGAAAATTGTTAACTTTTCTGTATGCTATTCTCTTTGAACTTCAAAGAAAAGAAAATGATCAGAGGGCTGTTACAAATGAATGACTATTCACCAGGACTTTTCCAGGGATGAGAAAAGTGCCACTGATGTAATAAGAGACAGTATCTTTCTGCAAATTATCCCCTCAGATTCAATAGCATGTTTTCAACATTTAAAGAAATGAGTTTGTCTATTTATCAAATTTTGTTCCCAAAGAAAACCCTATTGCCAGTATGTCTGCTTTATTGCCAAAATCGAATACAACTCTTTAATAAAATATATTCAGTCTGGTAAGATGAAGAGCAAAATGAGATTTTCCCTAGTTCAACAGATAGAATTGAAGTAACAATCAATTTAATTAGGCAAACAGGGCTTGCCAATTAGAACTCAGGATTCCCTGGAGCCTTTTAAAATACAATGTAGAGAAAGTTGTTCTATCTAGCCCAGTATTTACAGTTGTGGAAGTTATAAATGTAATTACAACATAAATATTCATCAAGATTTCTTGAGTGAAACTGGGTACAAGTGAAATAAAGGAAAGTTATACATCAGATTAATATTATGAGAGAGAAAAAGGAGCTAGACCCCTCCCCTGTGATGCCCGTCACTGCACATCCCAGATTTCACAGAGAAGTGGGGTAAACTTGTGATCGTTGACTCTCCATGACATCAGCATTTCAGCATGGTGATGATTGAATGTCCGTAATTCAGTCAGGCGACCCAGGAGACAGGCAAAGTGTTGAGGATTTTCAGGCTGGTGAATTTTACACAACTTTTGTAGCACATCAAGAAGTGGTTCCTGAAGCTTTTCTACTGCCTCTCTATCCTTTATGTATTGTCTATCTGTTTTGAAGTTTAAAATAAAATGACAAAATTAAAAAGTGGAAACGCATTAATTTGACATAATTATAGCAATGTTAACTATTTTGAAGTGTACGTTTACAAATGTACACAAAATGTAAAATTTAAGTGTTCAACTGACGAATTTTTATGGATACACACATGTAATTATAACGAGATCAAGATACAATACATGTAGTGCTTCCCAGAAGCCTCCCTAATTCCCCTTCCAGTCAAAACCCCAATGGTGGATGTGAGCATCCTTTCTGGCGAGTATTCTCAGAAGTGA
This sequence comes from Alouatta palliata, assembly GCA_004027835.1. NCBI lineage: Eukaryota > Metazoa > Chordata > Mammalia > Primates > Atelidae > Alouatta > Alouatta palliata. Next base: position 18,772 of record PVKV010021930.1, on the reverse strand, counting down.
AATGACTAGGCCATAAGGTATATCCATGCATAATTTTAGTAGGTTCTGCTGAATAGTTTTTTTAGTCACAAATCATAATTTTTATGGTAAACCAAAGTAACAACTAGCTTCTGCCTCAGTATAATATATAAAATGGTCTAAGGCTAACATTGTAATTATGTTTTACGAATCATGAACATGGCATCATTCAACTCCCAAATTATTGAAGTAACCCAAAAATATGGAAAAATGTTACAGACAGAGGTATTCATTTCAACATTTTTTAGAACCAAAAAAAAAAAAAAAAACCTGGAAATATCCTGAATATACAAACATTTGGTAAAGATTAAGTAAATGATTATATATTCATACAATGGAATATGTGGCACATATTACAACAAACTTTACCAATGTAATTTTTAATGACTTGGGAAATGACTTTTGAAGAAATATAAACTCAGAAAAAGGTTCCCTATTATGTTAAAAAGTATGTAATTTCATTTAGATCTCTGCTCTAATGGTACGCACTTAGAAAAACCTTCCGTGACCATAAATTAAAATATCATTTTCCTGCCGCTCTTTCTTTACATTGTCATTATATTTTTGTATCATTTACCACCTTCTGAACAAATATTTTTGTTTTTTCATTTATTATCTTTCTCAACCTATCAGAATGTAAGCTGCATGGGAGCTGTGCCTTGTTGCATCCCCAGTGTTTTGCACCATGTTTTTTTTGTTGTTGTTGTTTGTTTGTTTGTTTGTTTGTTTTTGAGACAGAGTCTCACTCCGTCACCAGGCGCCAGGCTGGAGTGCAGTGGCGCGACCTCGGCTCACTGCAACCTCCGCCGCCCAGGTTCAAGCAATTCTCCTGCCTCAGCCTCCCGAGTAGCTGGGACTACAGGCGCACGCCACCACGCCCCGCTCGTTTTTTTTTGTATTTTTAGTAGAGACGGGGTTTCACCATGTTGACCAGGATGGTCTCGATCTCTTGACCTCGTGATCCGCCCGCCTCGGCCTTCCAATGCACCATGTTTATTACATAGTAGGTGTTCAATATACATTTATTGAATGAATAAGTGTGATTTTTTTAAAGAGGCTGAGAAGAAGTGCACTGAAAGGTTAATAGTGGTTCTATGTGGATAGTAAAATTATAGGCCACTTTACTTTTTCTTTATGTTTCTGTGTTTTCCAGACTTTTTTTCAATAAACATTATTACTAGTATACTGAAAAAAATGGCATAAAAAAGTTAAAATGTAACATTGAAATTACCTGGAGAGAGGATAACAATTGCTGTAAGCAGAGCATACTCCTCTTGAGTCATTTTCAGTTCCCCAATACTTTTATAAAAACTAAACATAGGTGTTATGTAGTCATCAGAGATACCTATGGGGGAAAGTTGCAGAGTCATCATAAAATTTTTGAGTGACTAAACAGTGTAAAACTAGAAGCACATTATACATATACACACATGCCAATTTTGCAACCAGATGCATACATTCAAATAACTACTGTATATTTATTATATTTATGTCCAAAGGAAGGACATCGCAAAGACAGTTGACAAAATTCTCAAAATATAGTCAAAGCAATGAGTATATGTCTAATTTTGGCAGTGTCTTTGTTTCAGACACTACTGAATAATCAATGATAACGCTCTTGAATTGCCAAAAGAATCTCAAAAACGTCTCCATTTTCCAGATGGGATTTAGTGAATCTTTTGAATATGACCAACGATAATTAAGGCACAGATCAACCACATTCCATTGCCGTTGGTTATATGATGGTTTCCAGAAGTTCTAGTTCTTCATTCTCTTAGGTTTGATTCTAACCAAAAAAAAGTGAGTCATTCTGTATACTTCTTGAGTCAGAAAACACAAATCACTGTAGGTGCATCAAAAAGCAGGAACTTAACACAGACTTGATTTTGCCAAAGAGTTGAGAAGGTAAACAGGAACAGGTAAGTTGTTAAACAACTAACAAAAAATAGTTGTTCTCCAGTCTGGAAGTATAAACAGCTTCATTTCTAAATGGGCAAGGTTTCTCATCAAAGGGTTCTGATCTCTTGCTGAAGCACCAAGCCTACTTATCCATTGCCTACTAAGCATCAGTACCTGGCTATTGTCTTCAAACCTAGTATGTCCAAAACCAAAGACACCATGTACAGAACTAAGCTCCCCCATGTTTCTCCAAATCCATTTCTTTCCTGGCATTCCCATTCTTGATGAGCGGTATCCAAACCACCCAACTGCCGAGGCCTGACAACTGAGATTCAGGAACCCAGGCCTGTGGCTTCTCCTGCTCACTCTCACATGATGCTCTCTCTCCTCCTTACTGCACCTGGCATTGACTTACTTTAAGCTTCCATTTCTCTTCATCTGGATTACTACAGTTGCCTCCTCACTAGCCTTCCTGTCTTTAGTTTGATTCCCTTTGATCCATCTTCTGCTATCCAGGTACTGGAATAACCTTTCTAAAAATCAAATCACACACTTTCTCCTTACTTCTTACAAAAACCTTCTAAACCTCCCCATGACTTTTGGCATATAGTTTTAATTTTCTTCCTTTTAATGTAGGAGCCTCTGGGATCTGTCCCCTGCCTATCTCACCATTCACAATAACAATATTAGTATATGTGCTGCCGAAGCGAGCACCACAATAACAGTATTAATAGTAGGAGTACTCTCTGCATTATGCAACATTTTAACCATTTAAGATACCATAATTCATTTAATAGTTCTAAACCCCATGAGGTAGATACAGAAAGGTTGTATAACTAGCCCAAAGACAGTCAGATGAGAGAGGTGGAACTAGGATTCAAAGCAAAGCTGGCAGGCTCCAGAGTCCTGGCAGTGGCTATGGCTAAGCTGCCCTACCTCTCTATCACACTGCCTTTCCTCTAGCCACCCTCAGCCACTTGTAGTTTCCTAAACAATTCCATCGCCCAGTTTTTGTACATGTTATGCTCTCTACTTGAAATGCCCCTTTTCTCTTTTATCTAGCTCACTCCTCTTTGTCATTTAAGACTTCTAGCCAGGTGCAGTGGCTCAAGCCTATAAGCCCAACACTTAGGGAGGCAAAAGCTGGAAGATTGCTTGAGCTCAGGAGTTTGAGACTAGCCTGGGCAACATAGGAAAAACCCATCTCTACAAAAGCTACAAAAGTTTGCCGGGTGCAGTGGCACATGTCTGTGGTCCCAGCTACTCAGGAGGCTGAGGTGGGAGGATGGCTTGAGCCTAGAGGTTGAGGCAGCAGTAAGCTGTGATTGTGCTACTGCATTTCAGTCTACGTAACAAAGTGAGATGTTGTTCCTCCCTCTCCCCCAGAAAAAAAGCTGAGCCCTGTGGCTCACACTTGTAATCCCAGAACTTTGGGAGGCAGAAGTGGGTGGATTACCTGAGGTCAGAAGTTTGAGACCAGTCTGACCAACGTGGTAAAACCCCATCTCTACTAAAAATACAAAAAAAAAAAAAAGCCAGGTGTGGTGGCATGCACCTGTAATCCCAGCGAGGTGGAGGTTGCAGTAAGCAGAGATTGCACCACTGCACTCCAGCCTGGGTGACAGAGAGATACTCTGTCTCAAAAAAAAAAAAAAAAAAAAAAAAAGACCTATTGGTGCCACTTCCTGCATTCAATAATATTACTTTGGTGCCTGTTCTGTACATTGCTTTATTCCACAAGAGCCATTGGATGGGGAATCGTGGTGACAGAAAAACAAAACAAACAAAAAACCTGTGATGTGATTTATGGGTTAATTGAGATGAGGATGTTTCCCAGGATTGGTCCAGATGAGAATAAACTGCTCTATTTCTTCCAAACCAGATACAGAGCTAAGAGCTTTGGCTGAGCAAACCAGAATAAACTGATTCCAGATGCTAAAGAGTACAATTATCATCTAATGGTATATCTACCAGACAACCTAAATTCTCACTTTAGGAAGAGTATCAGAAGTGAAATAACTCAGAAGCAGAAAATCACATACCACGTGTTCTCACTAAACAATGGGTACACATGGACATACAAATGGAAATAATAGACACTGGCAACTCCAAAAGGTGGGAGAGTGGGAGCAAGGTGAGGGTTGAAAGATTACCTATTGGGTACAATGTTCACTATTTGGATGATGGATGCGTTCACTAGAAGTCTAAACCACATCACTACACAATATATCCATGTGAAATAGTTTGGATGTTTGTCACCTTTAAATCTCATGTTGAAATGTAATCCCGAGTGTTGGAGGTGGGGCCTAGTGGGGGATGCTTGGGTCATTGGGGCAGATCCCTCATAAATGGCTTGGTGCCCTCCCCGTGGTAATGAATGAGTTCTTACTCTATTAGTACTGTGAAATATCAACGTTTAAAAGAGCCTAGCATCTCTCTTTCTCTCTGTCTCACCATGTGACATGCCTGCTCCCCCTTCACCTTCCACCATGAGTGAAAGCTCCCTGGGGCCTCCCAATATGCTGAGCGATGCTGGTGTCATGCTTGTATAGCCTGCAGAACCATGAACCAAATAAACCTCTTTTCTTTATAAATTACCCAGTCTCAGTATTCCTTTATAGCAATGCAAAACAGACTAACACACCGTGTAACAAACCTGCACAGGTACCTCCTGAATCTAAAATAACATTTAAAAAAATTAAAATGAATACAAAAATGGAAAACATTACTTCTAACATGCATAGACACAGCTCTCATTTTCTCTACCTTAAAGTGATGCTAATGGTAGTAAAAGATCCCGAAGCACACCAGGATTTCTTCTTTTCAGTAATTACACTGATCCTTTCCTTGGATATATGATTTCATATTTTTCAAATACATAAATGAATTTGATTCTATATGAGAATCCTGTGCAGGAAGTACTGATAAGCCAGTATTACTATCCCCATTTCAGACTTGAGAAAATAAGGCTCAGAGAGGGTAAGCTGATTGACTAAGTTTGCTAGCATAATAAATGGAAAACCCAAGTCTACATTTTCTGAATCTTGATGCAACACACATTCCCAAATTGCCTTCGGTGAAACATGTATGCATGCCACGAGACAGGTCTCTCAAGCAGCTGTAATCATGGGTAACCTGCTTTAAGAAATCTTAGCTATAAACATTCAGATAAAATAAGGAGTAAATAATAAAGGAAGGTGATGAATTATTTTGTACTTTATAAAGAGTTATATAATTTATTTAATTTTTTGAATTTATTTAATTTTTTGGATTTATTTAAATTTTGAGCACAATAAATGTTTAAATATTTTTTTAAAAAGAGTCTTCCCAAATTAAATCATTGGCTTTTTCCTCTCTGGTCAAAATACCATCCTCTTTTCCCCTTTGATTCTTTAACTGACCCCAGTGGACTCTATTAACAACAATGTCTTTGTTGAGCAATTTGAAGATCACGTCATGTGGAAGATCCAGCTGTTACAGAATGAACTAAATACCCATGACCCAACTAGATACAACTTAAAGTTCAGAGGATTGGAAAATGTGAGCCTAGGGAATACCAGTCCTGACTTCCAGCAAACCTAGTGGTTAAGAGGTCATGAGCCAGTTCTGAGTCTGAAATCAAACTCCACAACTTGGTCTTAGAACATTACTTAAACTCTTTAAGCCTTCCTTTTCTCATCTGTGAAATGTTGTCACGTGTAATATAATGTGTACTCCATATAACAATAGTGTTATATGAGATATATAGAGAGTGCTTAGCAAAATTCCAGGTTCACAGTAAATCCTCAATAAATGTCAGAGCAGATAATTTTTATTATCATTATTCAGGAGAAATGAATCAACACATTAGCCCATTTTAATCTCAACTCATCTTAGTCTTAGATTAAATGTGTGAATTTTTTTGTCTTTACAAAGCCATGTTGGTTTTAAAAAAACCAACAAATTCTGCAAATCACTGGGAATAAATACAAACAGGCTGATCAATTATTTGCTGGGAAATTTTTCCAGGTATTAAAGCTAAACTAAGTTCTCTATTTTCTTGGTAAGGTTGTTCTTTTTCATCTTCAAAAAAATGTCAATCTTTATGCTTTCTTCAGCATTCAGAGACTACACTCATCGGTTGCGGTTACCTAAAATAATACTTTACGTCTATGACATTAATTTAAATAGTACATGAAGATTTGGGGATGATATTCAAGAAAGCTGATTTGAAAATATTAAAATTAAAAAATAATCTTTGATTACCAAATTTCCTATTTCATTTGCCTTTCTAAATCCCCTCACACCCTCCAGAGATGTTACCTCCATTAGCTATCTGATTACAACTGGTAATATTTGGGGAAAATAAGGTTAAACTTTTAACCTTATTTTTCTAGAAATTTCGTCTTGTGCATGTTGCAAAAGTCAAGATTGAATATAGAGAAAATGTAGAAAACAAAAAATAGGAGAGTTAAAAAATAATTTTCCTACAGGATAGGTAAAATATAAATCTTCTTTTGGAATTAGAGTCAACCATTGGAATTAACCATGCCAACATTAACAAAGGGCTTGTGATCCAGCAATCTCTAACAGAAGAGCTGTAACACTAACATCATCCTGAAGGGGACAGCCTTTTCCTGTTTTCCCGCTTCCTCCTTCTTCCTGGAGACTTGCTTAAAATTTGCTTCATTTTTGCTTGAATGACCAATTAGCTGATTTTTGGTCACAAGGGGGGGCTGTTTTCTAACTTAACCACCAAAGACTGCCATGGGAAAGTCTGAAAATGCAAAAATAATTTTATGTTTCTGCTCCTGATTCTTATTTGTTTTCTCTTTCTTAAAAGAAAGAGGTCTGTGATGAACAAATTATGTTAAATAATCAGAAATATTCTTTGAGAGAATAACTATTTGACAGAATTAACAACATACTGTTTTAGGTGTTTTAAATGTTAAGTCTTTTATTTCCTAATTAGCTTTCTGGTTGTAATTGGGAACAAAAACTAAGATGGGTGTGTGTGTGTGTGTGTGTGTGTGTGTGTGTGTTATTTACAAGTATGCATATTACATAAGACATATTTCCTGGTATCTTAAGTACCTATATATGACTTATTCTGATGATGTCCTCAAGATGGACTGAGCACCTGGTTAAAAATGATACTATTTCCTTAAAACCATGTAACTTGAAACTTTTCTAGAAATGACATTACCCCATAGCACAGAGGTCAAGGTATAAGCCCCTAACATGACATACAAAGCTACATCTGCCTTTTGCTTTCCTTTCAAACTAAGCTCTCATCAGCTCAGTAGTTTCCCTAGAAACTAATGGCACTGATTCATCTGAGGCTCCTAAAGCTGGTTCAGCTTGTTGCCTACGCAGGCTCCCTCCCCACTCTCTGCTCCATGGCCATGCTCTGTGATAGAGGCAAATCCCAGCTCCAGCCCAAGGTCCAGCCACTGTTGGTCTCATTTCCCACATCAGAGGTTGATATAGTTAGGGACAGCAGTGCAATTCAGGCCCCTTGCAACTAAAGGGGATTCTCCTAGGAAGTTCCCAAGAAAAATTTCCATATTCAGAAAGAGAGCATTTCGTTTTCCTTTGACCAGTGTTGTGCCTAGACATAGTGCCTGAAACTGCTGTGGCCATTAGATGACCAGGAGGAGAACCAGTCTGAGGGAAAGGCCAATACATCAAGAAGAGTGAAGCAGAAAGATGAGAAGGATCTGTGTTTCCAATGATGGATTCTACCCCTAAATTAACCAATTCTGCTGTCATTCTTCCTCTGGGCTTCCTGTTTCAGCTAATACATTTTCTTACTTTTTTAGGCCACGATGAGTTCATTTTCTGTAGCTATCAGCCAAGAGCATTCTGACAGCTCCCCTAACAAGTGAGATACACTTTTTATGTCTTCATGCTTTTTGATATACAAGGCAGGATCCTTGTCAGAATAAGGCACCCCACCTATGTTTCAAGGTGAAGTTCAAATTTTGCTTCCTCTGTGGAGCTTTTCTTGTCACAGAGAAACAGAATCAGTTACTTCCTTTTCTAGATTCAATTATATTGCACCTATCACAATTCATATCTCTCCTTCCCACTGGAGTGTGAAATACAATATACATTTTATAAGAGTGAGAATTAATTACTGTATCTCTAGTACCTGCCCCATGCTGCCTGCCCCATAAAGGGTACTCCATAGACTGTGTGTGTATGTGTGTGTGTGTGTGTGTGAGACAGAATCTGGCTCTGTCACTCAGAATGAAGTGCAGTGGCACAATCATGGCTCACTGCAGCCTTGAACTCCTGTGGGGTGCTCAAGAGATTCTCCTGCCTCAGCCTCTTGAGTAGCTAGGACTACAAATGTGCACCACCACATGCAGATATTTTATTTTTTGTAGAGACGGGGACTTTCTATGTTTCCCAGGCTTGTCTTGAACTCCTGGTCTCAAGCAATCCTCCCACCTCGGCCTTCTTAAGTGTTGGGATTATGGGAGCGAGCCACTGTGACTAGCCAGATATTTCTTATTCACCTCTGCATCTCTCTCTAATAACTAGCATCCTTCTGAAGACATGGTAGGAGATTAATAGATGCTTGTTAAATCCGGCAGTAGTATGTTTTGGTAGTTCTTTTTGATGAAGGTGACATAGTTGTGAGAGGTGATGGGGACAAGGGATGCCATTAAGAAATTAAAATGTTCTTGTGGTGCTAAGAGATTGGACTGTGTCCTCTATTTCAACTGTTAGACTCTCCCCAGGGAGTCATTTGTGCCATACTCTTGGCCCTAAGTAAACAGCTGCCATCAAACCAGCAATTCAAAAAAGAACTACTTTAAATATAATATTTAATTTAAAATACATAATAAATAATATACTTCCCATTAGTCCTAGTGGCTAAAAACTATCTGGCCTAAGTAGGTCTCACCAGGGCTTAGGAGTTACCAGAGTTTGGTCTGTCAAGTTTCAGATTCAACTCAACAAAATTCACCAATATTCGTATTCCTGCTACATGTCAGGCACTATATCAGTGCTGGTAATCTGGGAATGCGAAGTCCTCATGCAGTTAACAGGTTAATGGAAGAAGCAGATACAGACAGCTCTCTTTGGGTTCTGTATCCCTGGATTCAACCAACCACAGATCAAAAATATTTGGAAAAATATTGCCACTGTAATGAACATGTACAGACTTTTTTCTTGTCATTATTCCCTAAACAATACAGTGAAACAACAATTTACATACCACTTACATTGTATTAGGTATTACAAGTAATCTAGAGTTGATTTAGAGTATACAAGAGGATGTACATAGGTTATAGACAAATGCTATTTGTACCATTGATTTTGGTATCCAAGAGAGGTCTTGAAACCAATCCTCCATGGATACCAAGGGGCGACTCGACATAAATAAATACATAATATCTAAACCTGAGCAAATACAAAAAACTTGGCAAATACAGCTTAGGAACAATGGGTTCTGCCCAGGAGCAATGGAAATATCCTCACTTGTATTTCTTTAATGTTTCCTCTTAATCTGAGGAAGATTTCTTCCTATAATTTGAGTCCCAAATTTGCCCGTGCCAAAATTATCATGTGACCATTTTCAAAAGCAAAAGTAGAGGTGTTAAGATTTCTAAATTTTAACTTAAGCATTTATCCTTCTTATAAATATTCTATCATTTGTTTCTTTACATTTCCAACCCCTCTCAAAGACAGTATCCGAACTGATAATCATCTTAGATTTGCATCTTTGGAAAATGTAGTTCTGGTAACTGTTTCATTTTGTGCAAGCTGAAAAGGCTAAAGCAGTGAAATCATATAACAAAAATAAGCACAGCATACTTTAATATGGTACTACTAAAGGCTACAGCTTCATCACTCTAGCAAGGTTTCTCTCACTTCATTGTCTCTATTCATTTGATCATTGACCTAAAAGCAACTGGAAATTGCTAACTGCTGCTTATACTTCATCTCTCAGCTCAAGGGCAGGAACCATGTTTTACTTTACATTCCCTGCTTGTTAATAAATGCTTGTTAAATCAGGCAGTACTATGTTTTGGTAGTTCTTTATGATGAAGGTGACATAGTTGTGAGATGTGATGGGGACAAGAGATGCCATTAGACAATGGAAATATTCATTGTCTTGATGAAAATGGATAGTTGGGCAGATAGTTGGACAAATATTAGAACTTGGTGAGTGACAGGTGCCACATATAGGAAGAATACTGGTTTCTGAGTTAGAATACCCACCTAATTTCCTAGCACTCTTTTGGTTAGCTGTATGACCTTGGGCAGGTCATCTTGCCTCTCTAAGCCTGTTTCTACATCTATGAAATAGGAGTGTAACACTCACCTAGTGAGGGCCATCGGGAGCTGCACTAACAAGATGATGCATGTGAAAAACAAAACATTGCAAAATCACAAGATATATTGTCATACTGGTAAATTCTTACTGAATTGAATATTTTATTTATGTCTCTTGTGGAGATGGAAAAAGGTCCCAAACTACTATAAATATCAGGGGTTATTTATATTGGACATGAATAGAACAAGTTGCATTGATCTCTGAGAGGTTATTGCTAATTTCCTTAATGTTCAAATGTAAACTTGGGCCAGGTGTGGTGGCTCATGCCTGTAATCCCAACGTTTTGGGAGGCCAAAGCTGTAGATCACCTGAGATTAGGAATTTGAGACCAGCCTGGCCAACATGGTGAAACCCCATCTCTAAGAAAAATACAAAAAATTAGCCAGACATGGTGTCAGGCACCTATAATTCCAGCTACTCGGGAGACTGAGGCAGGAGAATCGCTTGAACCTAGGAGGTGGAAGTTGCAGTGAGCTGAAATTGCACCATTGCACTCCAGCCTGGGCGATAAGAGTGAAACTTCATCTCAAAAAAAAGAAGTAAACTCATTCAGTGTTAGCAGACCTATTTTAGTCCTATAATATTTTATATCTTATGATTATTCCTGTTTTTACTAACACTTCCAACTTAAACTCCTAGTTTGTATATAATGCTATACTAGGAATAAAATCAATGATACATTAGAATTGTACAGAAACAACCACAAATTATATCACATATATGTTCTAAAGTCTCAATTAACATAAATAAACACTCTCTCATTAAAAGCATCTCAGAGAAAGTTATCTTTGTGTATGTGATTTGGATTTAATAATAGCAAACAAAAGAGTATGAATTTGAAGAATAAGAAAATAAATTTCACATCATATTCTTTAAAGAGCTCCATAGGCATAAACAAGGTAACTTTGAGACATTATGTTACTCTGGAATTAAATGTACAATAGAAATAAAAATGAATTGTATTAGCATAAGAATAAAAAGTGAGTCTGAAAGGTCATCTTGCAAGATCAGGTTTTTATGTGTTGTATGGAAGAAGCAATGCTCTGAAAATCCACTGGGAGAAGAAAATTCATAAATATTAATAAATGAAAGCATTGTAGATAATAAAATATGCAGCAGCATGTGAGTTTAGATGGTTTTTATTGTCACAATATGTGGTCGATATTTGGGGAAAGTATCTTATTATAAACTGGAAACATGCATATTTATTTACACAGATCATATTCTGAAAAACTTCATTCTTGAACTTTTCTGAAACTTGAAGTATCACAAGTTCTGAAACTTGAAATTACAAGCAAGCTTTTTTTCTTTTTGACTTTATGTATTCTAACCAGCAAGACCATCATCATTTCTCACCTAGTTATTGCATTAGTAGTTCTCTTTACTTGTCTCTTGTTTCAAGGTGCAATGAAGAAGTTATGTTCTTGCCAATGGAATGCCAGTAGAAGTTATGTGTACCACTTCAGGATTATTCACTTACAGGGAGGGTATGCCATTCTTTTTCCCCTTTGCCCTCCCTACTTTCTGGAATGTGCTTTTACCAAAATGGTGGGGAGCCATATTGGGCCATGTGAATGAAGTCAACTCTCTGTGGATGGATGAGCATGACGTCCATCCATATGGATAGAACTATGACACAGAGGAACATTATGAAGATTCCCTATTAGTCCCATTCTCCTCATGCCCAGACTATCATAAGATAGAAATATATTTCCATCTTGCTTAAGGCCATCTTTATTTTTTGTTTCTGTTACAGAGGCCAAATCTATGACTTAAATTATGCATAAAATCTGTTGTGATTAATTCTTTTTCATATATTTCCCCTAGAAGATAAAGTCCTTGAGGATTATGACTTTATCTTATTCATCTTTGTACTGCCAGTATACTTATCCCATAGAAGTACTCAATAAAATCTTGTTAAAAAAAAAAAGTGAACAGATAAATACAGGTCCCAATGGAAATGATCTTCCATTGCTACTGGGCAGTTACCCTAGTGGCAGAGTCAAATGAAAATGATAAGATTCAAAGCTGACTTACGGTCTCATCAAGTGAGAGGAGGGGGGCTAATGAGTCACCACCCTGAGAAATATGAGGAGATATTCTAATGAGAGATAACATGAGTCAGAAAGGCTTGCCTGTTCTGAAGGTTTAGGGGATGTAAATTATCTCTAATTGATCATCAGAAGTAATCTTTAGGCAGAAAACAAGTGTTTATAAAGTGCTTAATTTAATAGGACAATTGTTTCTGTTGGAGATAGCTGATTTGTGACAGAGAGGCTCTAGAAATATGTGGTAGCCAGAAATCATAGGACCTACGGTGTAACCTGCCTGACTTCAGTTTTTGAAGCTTTTGTGTCTTCATGGCTAGAACCACACCACTTGCCTCAACAGGCTCAATTCTTGCCTAGACTCAGAAAACTCAGGGAAACTCTGTACATACCACTTCAGGATTATTCCTTTAAAGGGAGGGTGTGCCACTCTTTTTCCCCTTTGCCCTCCCCACTTGCTAGAATTTTACCAAAATGGTAGGGAGCTATATTGGATCATGTGGATGAAGTAAATTCTCAGAAAACTGTGGGAGCTCTGTGTGCATCTAATTCTAGGAACTTGGCTTCAACTTTGTTTCGTGTGACAACCCCTGTCTTGACACATTGACTAAGCGTGAGGAGTTCATCTTCCTCTAAGCTTGATCACATTTCCTTGAAGCTGGGGTTTGACCACATATCCTTGAGCCCCAACTCCTATGCCATGTTCTTGAAATATACCTTTTCTCAACAAAGTTACAGTTGAGAATTGGCGGGAAGAGATGTTGGAAATTTGACGAGAGAGAAGGTAAGACAACTTTCCGTAAGAGTAAGAGTGAATTGACTAGGGAAAAGGGATACATGGAAAGTACTTAGGTCCACCTGAAGTGTTTTCTTAGGTGAAAGAAAGACAGAGTTGAGGATATCTGGTGAATGATCCAAGGAAATGATCATATTAATGAACCACAAACCCTAAGCCAAGTACTGAGGAAAGTGTGGTCAGGCAAAAGGGAGTAGAGTCAATGGCTGGAGGGTTTAGTGGATAGAAGGAAGGTCAGCAAATGGAAGTTATCCCTAGAGTCAGGGTACTGGATGGGGGCAAGCTGGAGAGTTGGAGGGTAATATCAGAGGGAACAGATACTTGGGACTGATATTTTGTTATTGGGATTAACATGGTCTAGGTCTGTCATAGAATTGATAATATCTACCTCAAAGTGCTACAAAGAGCAAACAATATTTTTTTGTGAAGCAGAATGTTAGCCTTAGAGATGACCCACTCAGCTCACCCTTAAAGAGAGCCCACAGTAGGCAGTGCGCCTGGCTGATATCCTCCAGCTGCCGCCCTGTGAGTGCTGAAGACACACTTTCACCAGTCTTCTCTTAACTAGTGACCGAGGATAGTGGGTGTGTTAGTGCTGGCTCATTCAGTGGGCAACTCAGACTAAATCCTTCTCCAATGGCCTATCTGAGATTTTCTCAGGACTGTGTCGTGATCTAATCCTCTTCATGCCTAATCATGCCTTCCTGCTCCCCTTTCACAGGTGTCAGATCAGCATGGTGGTATAGAGTCTCCTGGACTCCACCTACCCCCTCTCCCTTTATTCTTCAGAGGCATTTCCCCCAATTAACTTATGACACATTTAGTCCTATATTGATATCAGCTTCTTTTAGGACCCAAAGCTCACATAAACACTGAGATTACAGCCTGACACACAGTAGGCACCAAATAATTGTTCCCTTTCTGGTACTGTAATTAATAGATCCAGACATTACGCAAATATGCCCCTTTTTTTGAGACAGGGTCTCACTCTGTCACCCAGCCTGGAGTGCAGTGGCAGTCTCAGCTCACCTTGCACTTCCTGGGCTCCAGCGACCCTCCCACCTTAGCCTCCAAAGTAGCTGGGATTACAGACCTGTGCCATCATGCCAAGTTAATTTTTTTAACTTTTTTGTAGAGATGGGGGTCTCGCTATGTTGCCCAAGCTGTCTCAAATTCCTGGGCTCAAGCAGTCTTCCTGCCTTGGCCTCCCAAACTTCTGGGATTATAGGTGTGAGCCACCAAGCTCAGCCTTATATATGCCTTTCTATAAACATAATTTCCTCTTAGTAGTCTTGTAAACTTTTTTGGAAAACCATTTCCCCCCTTTCAGCTGAACCAAAGTGGAAAGGATTTTCCCCACCTCAACCAGGGTCGGGGAAGGAATCTGGTACTAACCCGGTGGTCATTATGGAATGACAGCATCTGACTTAGCTCAGGATCCAGGAGATCTGAAGGAGCCAGGGAAATTTTTTTTTTTTTTTTTTAAAGGAAGCTGAGCATCCAGGAGAGAGAAAGAGACAGAGAAAGAAAGATAAAACAACCACTGGATAATTCTCCTTCAGATGTTCTCTCATCAAAATATTTCAATTCATATGGCAGACATTGTACCCCTCTTTTTCACTGTCTGGCACCTGAATCAACTTCAAATGACTCATCTTTGAGGAGGAGGAGGAGGAGGGAGAACACAACAGAACTTCCATACCCAAACTGTTCTTTTCGTTTTCTTACACTCGAATGTAAAAGAGATATCTGTTCCCCAAACCGACCACTACAGGCAAGGTCTAGAAGAATGTGTAACCAACTTTTTCTTGGTTTCTTGTCAGCTTTGGACATAAATAACTCTGATATTCAGGGGAAAACCATCTGAAAAGTAAATAAACAGACTAGTTTTACAGCTCCAGACAAACCTCCATTCATTTTTCCATTTGTTGCACAGAATTTTGTTGAGCACCCAGTTCAAGCCAGGCATGTGCTAGGTGCCTGGGATAAAATACTGACTCAAAAAGGGAAATACCCTGTCTTATTAAGTTTTTATTATCAAACTTCAGGTAAGACTGCAGAATAAATATTAAAGTTAAATATGATTTCAAAGAGATCAAATTGGTTATGAGTCTATTTCAACAGCTTTAAAAAAATGGGACATGCAGCTAATAAGTAGTGGAGCCCACAGTCAAGCCATATTCCACAGTCAGTAGTATCCTTAATCACCACTGTCTCTTGATGAATAAACCAAACACACATTGGGTAGAGACCTGTCTGTAAAATGAATAAATTTTGTCATGAGTCATCATTCTTTTTTAATTTATTAGCTTTGTAAGGATTAGATTAGACTGATGGATTTTCTTTAAAGGAACACCACCACAGTCCATGGAAGCCAGAATCAAATATACAACAAAGCTAAGCTGCTGAGGCCTTGCCCATCACAGGTTGAAGCCACTGTAATTTTTTTGCATAAAGAGAGAACCACCAGTGTATGTTCAATAGCCTAAACCAACAATTATATTCATACATGTGAAAATTCAGCCTGTCCTTTAATTCTTTCCTAAGCTCAACTGTCAGTTATTGATTGTGGCTTTAAAATCAGGATACTTCAGTAGCTGCCTGAGTGACTAGCTAAAACACCCTTCAGGAAAATTGAATTAGTTAAGAGAAGAAAATCAGTAAGACTTGTAGAACTGAATAGTGCCTTGGAAGGTTGCTTGATTCAACCTTTTCCCCTAAGCTTGGACACACACACACACACACACACACACACACACACACCTGTCCAGGACCAAAATCCAAATGTCTTGACAATATAATGTCTTTTGAAGGTTCATAAGCCACTATATATCTTCCAGATCCTTTCTTTTCTTTCCATTTCTCCTGGCAGCAAGCATCACATCTTTGAGACTTCTTGTCTCCTAAGAGGTGACTTCCGTCCTGGCTTACCCTAACACTGCTAGAATATTTGTAAAGCTTGACTTGGACATTTTACCTTCTCTGCTCAAAAAATCTTCCATGTCTCCTATTACTTAGGAAATAACAAAATCATTAGCCCAGCATCCAAGACCCTCAAACATCCGATTCTCTTTCTTTCCTTTCCATTTCCCTTTAATGTAATCCTTAATCCAATCAACTCAGCTACTCACCCTTCTTTGTGTGCATTCCCTGAGTTTTCTTGCCTCTTTCCCTTTGCTCCTGCTGGTCCTTCTCTCCTGCATCTCCACCCTGGGTATCCAAATCAAATCTCATTCAAGTCCCAGCTCAAATGCCAATAAAACTTTTTCAGAGCCCTCTCAACTAGGAGTCATCATCTCTCTGTTTTTCTCTTCCATATTTTATCATAATCATGGACAGTTAATCTCTTCCCACCAGACTGTAAGCTTCTTAGGGGAAGGAACATGCTTAATTTCTCTCTTCACTGCCACCATAGTACCTTGCCCTTAAATATTTGTTAGAATAGTAAATTAATGAATCTATTAAGAATAATGCATCTTTTAAGGTGTGTGTGTGTGTGGTTTTTTTTTTTTTTTTTCTTTTTTGAGACGGAGTCTCACTCTGTCACCAGGCTGGAATGCAGTGGCTCGATCTCAGCTCACTGCAACCTCCACCTCCTAGGTTCAGGCAGTCCTCCTGCCTCAGCCTCCCGAGTAGCTGGGACACACCACCACACCCAGCTAATTGTTTTTGTATTTTTTTAGTGGAGACAGGGTTTCCCCATGTTAGCCAGGATGGTCTCGAGCTCTTGACCTCGTGATGTTTTTTAAATCTACCAATGATGCTAATTATACCTTTTGTTTTTAACTAGGAAGAAAAAAAAATGACTGTGAAAAGACTGCATAATTTTCCATTTTTAAAATTATTTCACATATCACAGATGCAGAACTGCTTGAAAACGTTCCTTCTAATCTCTATTCTAAAATATATATATATATGTGTCTATGTATATATATATATATATTTTGAGATGGAGTCTCACTCTGTAGCCCAGGCTGGATTGCAGTGGCTCAATCTTGGCTCACTACAACCTCCGCCTACCAGGTCCCAGATAAAGCAATTCTCCTACCTCAACCTCCCAAGTAGTTGGGATTACAGGCACGAGCCACCATGCCCAGCTAATTTTTGTATTTTTTAATAGAGACAGGGTTTCACCATATTGGCCAGTCTGGTCTTGAACTCCTGAGCTCGTGATCTGCCTGCCTTGGCCCACCTTGGCCTCCCAAAGTGCTGGGATTATAGGCGTGAGCCTGTTATAAAAGTCTTTAAATTTCGCTGGGCATGGTGGTTTACGCCTATAATCCCAGCACTTTGGGAGGCTGAGGCAGGCAGATCACGAGGTCAGGAAATTGAGACCATCCTGGCCAACATGGTGAAACCCCATCTCTACTAAAAATACAAAAATTAGCTAGGCGCAGTGGCTTGTGCCTATAATCCCAGCTACTTGGGAGGCTGAGGCAGGAGAATCGTTTGAACCCGGGAGGTGGATGTTGCAGTGAGCCGAGAAGGTGGATGTTGCAGTGAGCCGAGATTGCACCACTGCACTCCAGCCTGGCAACAAAGTGAGACCCTGTTTCAAAAAAAAAAAGTCTCTAAATTTGCTTCAGTTAATCATAAGATGATAATACTTTAGAAAGAAAAGATCTTGAGAAGTCATCTCATTCATTCCCCACTCCCAACCCACATATAAAATCTCTCAGGAAAATAAGAATTCATCCTATCTTAAGGATCTCCTAAGACAAATTGCACAGAATTCCTGGTATTTCATCTCAATGTCTCTTGAGCTTCCCTGTCACATTGTTACTCCATAGTAAGTTAAATATTGAGTAACTTGTGCTATTATTTCCTCTGTTGAGAGGTAGTATCACATAGTGGTTAAGGCACAATTCTGGAATTACAGGTATGAGCCACTGCGCCCAGCTGACACAAAGTTTCTGAAGTCAGACTTCCGCTCTGTCATTGGGAAAGTTATTTAACCTTTCTCTATCTCAGCTTCTTCATCTGCAAAAGGGAATGATAATAGTACTTATTCACAGAATATTTGAGAATATTAGATGAAATCATATATATATTTAGAAAAGTGTCTGAAACCAGCTGGGTGCGGTGGCTCATGGCTGTAATCCTAGCACTCTGGGAGGCTGAGGTGGGTGGATCACTTGAGGCCAGTAGTCAAAGACCAGCCTGGCCAACATGATGAAACCCTGTCTCTACTAAAAATACAAAAATTAGCTGGGTGTGGTGGCACATGCCTGTAGTCTCAGTTACTCGAGAAGCTGAGGCACAAAAAATTCCTACTTGAACCCAGGAAGCAGAGGTTGTGGTGAGCCAAGATCACACCACTGCACTCCAGCTTGAGCAACAGAGCAAGATTCTGCCTCCAAAAAAAAAAGTTAACTTTGGTTGGGCATGGTGGTTCAAGCCTATAATCCAGTACTTTGGAAGGCTGAGGCAGGCAGATTGCTTGAGACCAGGAGTTTGAGACCAGCTTCGGCAACATGGAGAAACGCTGTCTCTACTAAAAATACAAAAATTAGCTAGGTGTGGTGATGCACACCTGTAATCCTAGCTACTCGGGAGGTTGAGGTACAAGAATTGCTTGAACCCAGAAGATGGAGGCTGCAGTTAGCTAAGATCACACCACTACACTCCAGCCTGGGCAACAGAGCAAGACTCTGTCGCAAAAAAAAAAAAAAAAAAAAA
>PVKV010021929.1:0-36450 GCA_004027835.1 Alouatta palliata | reverse complement strand
CTTACGGGAGATGCCCCACCCGCACATTCTTCACCCTGCATTTATCGGTTTCCCCTAGGCTAGTTGGAGAGGAATTTCTGTCACCTACAATCCTAGGAGTTCTGATTCACACAGGAATACTCCGTGTCAACCTCAGCCACTGTTCATGAGTGAGGTGTTGAGACCCTGCTCTTGGCCCTAGTGTGTGCTATTGTGTCAGGGACCCAGAAGCTGTCCCTGCCCTCTTGGGAAACCCTTCGTGGAGCTGAAGGCCATCTTCACTCTTTATACTACTGGAGGCGCTTGAGTCTTCACCACGCCTCTGTGAGCCTGTTTGTTTCACTTTACAAACCCTGCAAGGCAGGAATTAAATCTTCTCTACCCCGCTCTTACAGTTGAGGAAACTGAGGCTCAGAGGAGGAGAAATGCCTTTGTATCCAAGTGGCAGAGCCTTCTTCAGGCCTCACAGTCCTTAAGATGGCACACATGAAACAGAAGTAACCCTGGGCAGCCCAAGCCCTGATAGGGAAAAAGTAATCATCTTTCTTTCATGAATTCATCAGTGAACATTTCCCTACAGATAAAGAAGTTTCCATCACCTACAATTCTAGGAGTTCTGATTCACACAGGGATCCCCTGTGTCAACCTCAGCCACTGTTTATGAGTGAGGTAAAGTAAAAAAAGTAATCATCCTTCTTTCATGAATTCATCAGTGAACGTTTCCCTACAGAAAAAGAAGAGAAATTACCAAAGTTTTGTGCAGAGCCTAAAGTGTGAATTCAGGAAGGCAAGCACAATCTTTTATCTCTATAAGCCCAGTAATTACTATATACACAATGTCAGATATAAGTTAGGTGCTTAAGAGATATTTGCTGAAAAAGAATAAGAACAACTTCTTAGTTATTGAGCGATTACTATGTGCCAGGCACTATTCTAAGTGATTTGTGGGTATTCGTTTAGGTAACCCTCACCCAGCCTTGTGAGGTTGGTACTGTTAGGCCTGATTGATTGATTGAGACAGGGTCTCACTCTGTCATCCAGGCTGGAGTGCAGTGGCACAATCATAGCTCACTGCAGCCTCAAATTCCTGGGCTCAAGTGATCCTCCCACCTCAGCCTCCCAAGTGACTGGGACTACAGGTGTACACCACCATGCCTGGCTAATTTTTTATTTTCTATTTTTTGTAGAGACAGGATTCAGTACATTGCCAGGACTGGCCTCAAACTCCTGGGCTCTAGTGATCATCCCGCCCTGCCCTCCCAAAGTGCTGGGATTATAGGCATAAGCCAGTGCCTCCAGCCTATTGTGCCCATTTTAGACATGAGAATTTACAGCAGAGTAAATTCTCTGAGCTCACATAGCTAGTCAGAGGGACCTCCAGCCTTCTGGCCCCAAGTGCACTCCTGACCTTAGACTGTATTGCCTCTCTTCAAATGAATGAATGAATGAATGAATGAAAGCACATCTGCTAGCTACAGGAAAACACATAAACATATATTTCAGGAGAGTTTTCACTGGAGAGAGCTGAAGGTTTGTGAAGCCTGGAGAAATTTAAGGTCCAGAAAATTCCCCAAGGAAGTGGAATGCCATGAGCCTTAAATCTGTGTGGGACTTTTGAATGTGAAAAGAAAGTTATGCATATTTAGTTTCAAAATCTCCTTATTCTCAAATCAACATAATGATTGCTTTCATGAATTGAGAGCTTTCCCTCTGCCCTACACCCTGCCTACTTATCTTTGAATCTTCCTGTCCTCTCTGTGTTACAGTGTCAAAAGCCTGCCTAATCACTCTCCTAAACCACTCTCCCCTCATCCCCTGCAGTCCACAGGAAGGTCAGCCTCGTGGGGTGTTCTTTGCAAAGCCACAGAATCTTCCCTTGATAATGACCAAGTTTCCGAGGCAAAAATTGACACATGCTTATGGCATCCACAGGCCCAAAGAGTTGAGGCCAGAGGGACCAAAACTCTGGGACCTGAGTTGGCCAAGATCCAGGCTTGGAACAGAGCCAAGGATACAGGTGGACAGGCCTCGGGGCAGATGACAAAGCTAGGGGAGTTCTCTTTACCTGCCTTTGCTGGAGGGCTAGATTTCACTATCTCCACTGAAGATCTTGAGAGCAACCATTTCACCCTGATGCAGGGATGGGCTGCATGTTAGCTTTGAGGCCAGGCCAACCACAAGACAAGAAAAGACACATCTCAACTTCAAAGGGCTGCTGAAGACCAGGGCAGACGAGCAGAGCTTCATACCCCTCCACCTCCTTCCCCCGCCCTGCCCCCAGTGAATCCAGCTGCGTGAGGCTCAGGCAGGTGCAGGGTAGGATGGAGCGCCGCTGCAGACTCAAGGGAGATTAGTTTCCAGTGGGAGATTCAACTGATATTTATTTTCTATATGTCTTCATCTTTTAGGAGAACAAATTCTGGGACCTTCTGGGAAGTCCTAGGGATAAAAGTGCTTAAGAGAGAAAAAATGGCCCATAAAAATACATTCTCACTCCTAGACATATTAGTTTTCATATGAAAATGTATTTCTTTATTAAAAAGAGATAAGGTCTCACTATATTGCCCAGGCTGGTCTCAAATTCCTGGGCTCAAGCAATCCTCCTGTCTCAGCCTTCCAAAGTGTTGGGATTATAGATATGAGCTACTACACCCTGGCCCTAAACACATTAGAACTTTAATAAGCTTGGAGCATTTTATTTGCTGCTGGAATTATGCTAAGCACTTTATATATATGACCTTGTTTAATCCTCAGGATGCCCTAGTATAGAGATGATGACTCTCCTCATTATATGCCCTGGGAAAACGGAGGCTCAGAGACCTTCCAATGTCATTCAGCTAATAAGTAGCAGAGCCAGGAGTCAAACCAAGGCCTGATTTCAAGTTCCTTGCCCTTAACCACATTTGTTTATCCAGCAAACATTTATTAAGTACCTACTATGTTACAGGCACTGGTTTTGATTCTGGGATACAGCAAGGCATAAACAAAACAGACAAAAACCCCTGTCTTCAGTGAAATCAAAATAACATTAAAAGGCAAAGATTATTGTCTCCCATTTTATAGCTGAAGCAACTGAGGTAGGTATTCTTTTTCATCTGCTTACCCCTCAGATCCATTCATTCATGTGTTTTGCTGTTATTGTTGCTCAGCAAATATTCCTTGATAACTTACTAAGGGTCAGGGTGCTGTGGTCCCACTGGGGACCCAAACAGATGTGGTTGCTAGCGTCGTGGAATTTGTGGTTTCTTCAGATTACTCCTGTGTGTCTTCCTAACCTGTAGCTGCTGCTCAGGGCACATGAACAAGCTGTACTGACTTGTGTCCCCAGGAAGCTGAAGCTGTTCCTCAGACTGGCCCAAAGCAGAAGGGGCAAGTCCAGAGGAGTGCAAAACAACAAAGTCAGCACAAGTATTTGGGATCATGGATGCCCTTTGCTCGTTCCATGTGGTGATCCCTGACCCAAGACGTGCTAGAACACGCTCTAGGGTAAAAGTCAGTAGACTCTGTGGGGCATGGTAGCTCACATCTGCAATCCTAGTACTTTGGGAGGCTGAGGTGGGAGGATCAAGTGAGCCCAGGATGTCGAGGCTACGGTGAGCTGTGATCGTGCCACTGCACATCCAGCATGGGTGACAAAGTGAGACCTCCTATCTCTGAAACGGTCAGTAGCCCTGAGTGTTAATTAACTGTGTAACTTTGAGCCAGTGAAGCTTTCCTCATCCATAAAATGGAAATTGAAGCACTTTCCTTGCTTGACTGTTTCCAAGAATAAGATGAATTCAAATGAAATAGGTCGGGTGTGGTGGCTCACGCCTATAATCCCAGCACTTTGGGAAGCCAAGGCGGGTGGATCACGAGGTCAGGAGATGGAGACCATCCTGGCCAACATAGTGAAACCCCATCTCTACTAAAAATGCAAAAATTAGCTGGGTGTGGTGGCAGACACCTGTAATCCCAGCTATTCGGGAGGCTGAGGCAGGAGAATTGCTTGAACCCTGGAGGCAGAGGTTGCAGTGAGCTGAGATTGTGCCATTGCACTATAGCCTGGGCGACAGAGTGAGACTCTGTCTCAAAAAGAAAAAAAAAAAGAAATAATGGCTTTGCGAATATTTAATTTCCTAAATGGTAGATATTATTTTAGGGTCTTCCAGGTCTTCATTTCCTACTACCACAGTGCCTCAAAACAGCTTGGATAAGCTCATTCACAAAAAAGAATAACTAACTGATGATGATATTTCAAGTCTTTCCTCTCCCAGGCCTAAAAACCTAAAGACATTCTCATGAGGGAAGAAAAAAAAAAAAAAACCTGTGAAAGGGAACTTTGGATTCTAGCCAAATAGAGTAACAGGTACCAGTTTACCTTCCCATCTAAAACAATTAAAAAGTACCTTAATAGTGTCCTAGACAAAGTTCAACGGCTTTTAGAAAAGTACAAAAATATTCAGTGCTCAGAAAGATAAAGTTCCCAATGTCTACCATCTAATCAAAAGAATTCCCAGTGGAAGTGCCTTGGACTGCAATATGAGTTCCCTGAGGGCAGAGATTTTTATCTGTTTCATTCTCTGCTGTATCTTCAGTTCCTAGAAGAGTGTCTGACACATAGTAGGCATGCAATAACGATTTGTCGAATAATGAATGAATGAATTGGGGGTGTCAAACAGCAGTGAGGATAATGGGAAGTGCTATTGTGTGCAGGGGTCTCTCCCAGAGCCCCAGAAATCACCTGGCACTTAAGGCCTACCTGACCGATAAGTTCCCCATGTCAGTCCAAGCATGGGGGATGAGACCCTCTAAAGAGTGACAGCCTTTAGGGGAGGGCGACATCTAAGAGCCCTGTCACGAGCCCTGTCATCACCTCAGGAGGAAAAGGAAAGCTTGTTACTCATTGATAACCATCGCTGTGAACGACTCCTCCTCATGGCACCCCTCCCCACCCCCTGCCTTCCAGCCCCGGCCTGTTTACTGGAAGACACGACCCTGTTTTCTACATCCTGAGCGATGACAGATTTCATCACTGGCTCAAGGCAAGACAGAGAAGCTGGGTGTCAGGTCCTGGTACTGTCGTGTCAGATTTGGGGTGGTTGTGGTAGTGGTGTAGGGGGGTGGCAATTGTAGCCGTTACCACACAGGTTAATGGCTCTACCTGCTCATTCGTTAATCCTTTTATTGTGCACATAATAATTTGCGTCAGGCCTTGTGTGTGGAGGTTCCAGACACAAGACAAAAATGAATATGACGGCGATTGAAACGAATTGCAAAAGCCACCGTTTTCTGAATGATTCCTTCAAAAGACAACATGCTGGCATGGCTAGAAACGTGGTTCTGAGCAAGACACCCAGGTTCCTAGTCTCAGCTCTGCTTCTTCAAAGCAGCGTGACTGTGGGCAAGGTTCCTAACCTCTCTGAGCCTCCATGTTCTCATCTCTAAAACGGGGCTGTCGTGACTAAATGAGTTAACCCATTTAAAGCGTATAAAAGAGTATTTGCTATTTCTTTGCCTGAGGTCATGTTAAATACTTTACAGCCTTAATCAGAAGAGGGGAATTATATCATGGTTAAGTTGGAAATCTGAGTTGGAACTTGGACACCCACTTACTGTGTGACTTTGAGCAGGAAATTTACCTTCTCTGAACCTCAGTTTCCTCATCTGGAAAGTGATGCAAAGTATACTCCACAAGGGTAGGGAATTCTGTTCTGTTCACTCCTCTCTCTACAGTGCCTTAGACAACGCCCAGCCAAAAGTAGATGTTAATGCAGTAATCAGGACCAGTTACATAGTTTGTGGGACCCAGTGCAAAAGAAAATGCAGGGCCCTTGTTTTAAAAATCACTAAGAATTTCTGCTGGGCACAGTGGCTCATGCCTGTAATCCCAGCTTTTTGGGAGGCTGACGTGGGTAGATCACCTGAGGTTGGGAGTTCAAGACCAGCCTGACCAACATGGAGAAAGCTCATCTCTACTAAAAATACAAAATTAGCTGGGCGTGGTGGCACACGCCTGTAGTCCCAGCTACTTGGGAGGCTGAGGCAAGAGAATCGCTTGAACCCATGAGGAAGACGTTGCAGTGAGCCAAGATCATGCCATTGCACTACAGCCTAGGCAACAAGAGACTCCATCTCAAAAAAAAAAATTATTAAGAATTTCAAGACAGCAATGGTGGACAATTAAACCAAATGTGGGCCCTTCTGAGTGTGGGGTGGCCCTCTGTGACTGCACAGGACACATGCCCTTGAAGCTGGCTCTGATCACAATACTTCCCATATCATTGTTATGGGGAGAAAGTGAGTTACAGTGTGCAGGGCAAGGGGCACGTACTTGGCCCAGAGTAGGTTCTCAATGCTAACTGATATTACTCTTACCATATTGAATGTTCACTGACAGCCCTATGAGAGCAGATAAGTATTCTCCCACCTGACAGGTGGGGCGTTCAAAGACTTGCTCAGGCTGGGCACAGTGACTCATGCCTGTAATCTCAGCACTTTGGGAGGCCGAGGTGGGAGGATTGCTTGACCCCAGGAGTTAGAGACCAGCCTGGGCAACATAGCAAGACCCTATCTCTACCAAACCAGACCAAACAAAATAAAACCCGACTTTCTCACTGCCCTACCGTTTTTTTTTTTTTTTTTAAAGATGGGGTTTCACCATGTTGGTCAGGCTGGTCTTGAACTCCCGACCTCAGGTGATCCGCCCGCCTTGGCCTCCAAAGTGCTTGGATTATAGGCATGAGCCACCATGCCCGGCCTTTTTTTTTTTTTGGCCCTACTCTTTATTGGAGGTAGAGGCAGGATTTGAATCCAGGTCAGACGATGTGTGAGAGAAGGGTGGGTGGAGGAAGGGAGGAGGCCCAGAAGCCTTGTAGGGAGCTGGTCGGGAGGTGCTGGGGGTTTGGAAAGCTATTTCTTCCTTTAGGGCTGATTGTCCCATCGGCTGGGGGTTGTCTCTGTTGCTCAGTGTGGAATCTGCAGGCCTGGACGGGCTCTGAGCTGGGAAACAGGAGTGGCCCTGCCTGTCCTATGACACACTGCGAGTGGAGGGGGCTGTGGCCAGCGGGACGCAGGGGAGTCAAACCCACCTAAGCCCAGCTTGGAGTCAGGACTGAGGCCAAAGGGGCAGAGCCCGGGCTAGCTATGGAGGTCCGAAGTGAGGGATCAAAATCCAGAATGGCAACCTCTGCCACTGACAGCCCCAGCTCTTCCCATGGCCCCAAAGGCCAGTGTGTCCCTGTCCCACCGGTTTCCCCATCTCCCTCCCTCCCATACTCCTCCTGCTCACCTCAGTCCCACTGGCCTCCCTGAACCTCCTGAAAACCAGCCAAGTTTTCTCCTCACGTAAGGCCTTTGCTGTTGGTGGTGTCTCCTGCTACAAACAGCCTTTCCCAGGCTCCTTCACACCCATCAATCCTAGCTCCAGTGTCACCTCCTTTAAAAAGCCTTCCCGGCGGGGCGCAGTAGCTCACACCTGTAATCTCATCACTTTGGGAGGCTGAGGTGGGTGGATCACGAGGGTAGGATTTCAAGACCAGCCTGGCCAAGATGGTGAAACCCTGTCTCTACTAAAAATACAAAAATTAGCCAGGAGTGCCTGGTGGGCGCCTGTAATCCCAGCTACTCAGGAGGCTGAGGCAGAGAATTGCTTGAACTCAGGAGGTTGAGGTTGTAGTGAGCCGACGTCACGCCACTGTACTCCAGCCTAGAAGACAGAGCAAGACTCTGTCTCAAAAAAAAAAAAAAAAAGCCTTCCCTTCTCGTCCTTTCTAAAGCACCGTCATGTTCTCGCTTCTTCCCCATCTCCCTGCAATGCCTGCTTCCTATTCCAATCTGTGATTCCCTTGACTTGCTATGTGTTCACCACCTGACTCCCTTCAGTAAAACACACACAGATGAACCCTGAGGGCAGGGACCATGTTCAGGGCTCCATTCCTCTCATCTAGAGCAGTGGCTGCCACATGGCAGGGACTCCATGCATAATTACTGAATCAGTGAGCGAATGAAGAGCTAGCTGTACGATGTTGGAAAAATGACTTGTGGTCTTTGAATCTGTTTCCCCATCTGTAAAATGAGATTGGGATTCCTGCCACTTCTTTTTTTTGTTTGAGACGGAGTCTCACTCTGTCACCCATGCTGGCATGCAGTAGCACGATCTTAGCTCACTGCAACCTCCACCCCCAGGGTTTAAGTGATTCTCCTGCCTCAGCCTCCTGAGTGGCTGGGATTACAGGTGCCCACCACCATGCCCAGTTAATTTTTGTATTTTTAGTAGAGACAGGTTTCACCATGTTGACCAGGCTGGTCTCGAATTCCTGACCTCAAGAGACCCACCCACCTCAGCTTCCCAAAGTGCTGGGATTACAGGCGTGAACCACTGTGCCTGGCCCCATGCCACTTCTTAAGGTAAACATATAGATTACAATCACACCATCAAATTTCCATTTATTGAGGACTTACTGTGTTCCAGGCAGTGTACTAGATACATAAAACCTGGCATCTAGAAAGTGATCGGTTAATTACAATACTCCCTATGTTACTACGATTGCTACTACTAAACTCTATAGGTTGGGGTCCCTGATTGAGAGGCTGGACCCTTGATCTTAAATTGCCCTGCCTCTATGCCCTGGATCTTAAAATGTCCGCCCTGCCCCCCAACTCCCAGAGGCTACCCCAAGGAAGAGAGACAATTCTGGGGGCTTGAAACAAAGGGAATATGCTGGGAAAGAAAACTACTCTGAGTCAGGGCACAGTGGCTCATTCCTGTAATACCAGCACCTTGGGAGGCTGAGATGGGCAGATCACTTGAAGCCAGGAGTTTGAGATCAGCCTGGGCGACATGGCAAAACCGCTACTCTACAAAAAATACAAAAATTAGCCGTGTGCAGTGGCATGCACCTGTAGTTCCAGCTACTCAGGAGGCTGAGACAGGAGAATTGCTTGAGCCGGGAAGCAGAGGTTGCAGTGAGCCCAGATCACATCATTGCACTCCAGCCTGGGTGACAGAGCAAGACCCTGTCTCAAAAGAAAGAAAGAGAGAAAGAGAGAAAGAGAAAGAAAGAAGGAATGAAGGAAAGAAGGAAGGAAGGAAGGAAGAAAAAGAGAAAGAAAAAGAAAATTACTAAAAGGGGTTCCTTCTTTTTGGATTTCTCTGTCTCTCTTGAGGATCCCATCCCACCCCACCCCCATTCAACCCCGCCTTTCCCAACCACATACCAAGAATAAACCTCACACCCTGTGTGCCTCGAGTGTCATAGTTTCCTGCCTCTATGGTCACGGGCTGCTTGGGCTTGGAGGGATTTTCCAGCTCAGGGCAGTGCTGGTGGGACCCGAGGCAACGTGACATAGGAGGGGCTGTGATAAAGACCTAGATGGAGGAAAGCCCCGAGCAGGCACCGACAGAGAACTGGAGTGGGCCCCACAGAGGTACCTGGAGTGCAGGCTCCTGGGAAGGGGAACCAAGCCTTGCTCTGATTTCACCAAGTTCCCTCAGAGCAGGCCGTCCCATGGCTCACTGCCAGCCAAAGCTCTCTTGGCTATGGACCAAGGGCTTCCAAACTGACCAGGCCCAGAACAAGAAATTCTGCTTGGAGTTTGAAAATCTATGGCCAGGCTGGATCCAGATGGATTCCAGTTTAGAGGGCTATCCACTCCTTGGCAAAGTTTGTTTTCTTAACCTTCTCTTCCCGTTTGAACTGTAATCAAGGACTCTCCCAAGTCCTGCTCTAATCCCTTGCAGCCCCACTGACAGCCATCATAGTCAGACACCTTCCCCAAAGAGCCATTTCTCCTCCTTGGTCTTTCTCTTCTAATTTCCACTTCTAAACATGTCAAGGGACCCTTTTTTTTTTTTTTTGCTTGAGCCCAGGAATTTCAGCCCAGGAGTTCCTGCCTGTAGTCCCAGCTACTCAGGAGGCTGAGGTGGGAGGACTGCTTGAGCTTGGGAGGTCCCAGCTGCAGTGAGCTATGATCATGCCACTGTACTCCAGCCTGGGTGACCTGGGTGACCGGGCAAGGCCCCATCTTAAAAAAAACAAAAACAAAACACCTCAAATAAATAAATAAGCAAGGCATGGTGGCACACAGCTAGCTAGTTTCCAGCCCTGCTCTGGCTCTTATTCAGTGGCTTCTAATAATTTCCAGCCCTTCTCTGTGCCTCATTTGTGAAATGAGGCCCCAAATGGTTCCTTTCAGCTCTGACATTGTAGGATCCAAAGGACGGAGATTCAGCCACAAGAATCCCTCCCAGAAGGCAGGGAGGAGGCGGAGGCTGCAGTGAGCCGAGATCGCACCACTGCACTTCAAGCCTGGGTGACAGAGCAAGACCCTATCTTAAAAAAAAAAAAAAAAAAGTCAAATTAGCCAACACAGTGCTTCCTAACCCTAGCAGGAGTGCATTAAGAGGAAGCCGTTATGAATTTAGAAGAACAAGAAGAAAGTCTGAAGAAAAAACACGTAGCCAAAGAACAGTTCATTGAATAAATGAATGACTATAGCTTAAAATAATAGAGGCCATTAGATGGGTGATTCTGTACATATAGTTGATGCTTAATAAATAATAAATAAATGAATAATTACTGACTAAAGGAACTATTATAGCTCAATCTAATACAGGTCAGTGGACAGGTGATTCCACTTGTCTGAGGACGGGGAAGGCTCTACAGGGAGAGATCTCCTTGTTTCAGAGGGGTCTGGGGAAGACAAGTCAAACTCCCCGGGAACTCTGGGCACAGGCAGGAGCAGCATGTGCTGGTCAAGAGGGGGTCTGTGCAGAGGGGCCACTCCCAGATGTTTAGCTGTCTTGTGCAAGCCAGAGGTCTCATCTTCCCTGGTTTTCTGGGTGTCCCAGGATGTGGGCAGGCACTGTGCCTTTGCTGAGAACATTTATAAGAGATTCCCCAAGTCTTTGGACTGAGTGAAGGTGAACCACATATGGTTCCAAACTTCTATCATAAAACCACAACTCGGCTTTGGGATCCCTAACATGAAGTCTTGACTTGGCCAGCGATATGGGGAAAGATCATCGTTCTCTTGGACTTAAAGAGAGCCATTGTGGTCCAGGGAAAGGAGAACCAGGAGGCGGTAATGAATACCTTCTCAAAGCCGACCTTAAAATGCTTTTAGCTATGGGGTGGGGTGAGGGACTGCTACCCCCATGACAGGGTATTCCCATGCCAGCTCATTTATCTTGAATTCATACTTTTTAAATTTTAAATTTAAATTTCTTTTAATATCATGGAACTTCTCAAACACGTTTATTACAGGGGAACAGAATAATGAAAGTCATACCCAATACTCAGCTTCAAGGGTTATCAATTCACAGATAATTTTGCTTTATTTTTGTACCCGCCCCTCATGGAATAGTTGAAATCAAATTCCAGGCAACACATGATGTTTTATGTGTAAGTGTTATGAGTGGTTATTCCCTTTTAAAACACAAGCAATCCTGTTCATTATAGGGAAAAAATGCTTTTTTGTTCATTTGTTTTGTTTTTTTGGGTTTTGTTTTTCTTTTTTGAGACAGAACCTTACTCTGTTGCCCAGGCTGGAGTGCAGTGGTGCGATTTCGGCTCACTGCAACCTCTGCTTCCCAGGTTAAAGTGATCCTCCTGCCTCGGCCTCCTGAGTAGCTGCAATTACAGGTGCACACCACCACGCCCGGCTCATCTTTTGTATTTTAAGTAGAAATGAGGTGGGGGGGGTGCGGGGGGAGGGTTCACTATGTTGACCAGGCTGGCCTTGATCTCCTGACCTCAAGTAATCCACTCACCTCAGCCTCCCAAAGTGCTGGGATTACAGGCATGAGCCACTGAGTCTGGCAAAAAAATGTTAATTTTAAAAATTACGTATAATCCAATCCAAATCAATTTAAATGGAGTGGCTCCGTCAAAAGGAATCACTCAGGTTGGGTTTGCATCTTCATTTTGTTACCTGGGCAAGGTGCCTCTCTGGGCCTCAGCTTCCTTGGGTGTAAAATGGGTGTGTGCTTGGTACAGAGTTGTTGTGGGGTGAAAGGAGGTGTTACCATGGGCTTGATGCCTGGCCCGTAGAGCACAGGTGTGAACAATGACTGCTGATGGAACATCGTGCATGGCCCAAGGCCTGCATGTTGGGCGTTGGAGTCCACCAGAAAGCACAGCTGTTTGTTCCACAAATCAGAGCCCAGTTGCTCAGGAAGGAGAGCAGCCCGATGTAAGAGGGGGCACTTCTGCTTGCCTGCAGGGGGTTGGAAGCTTAAATCCCTGGGTCATCTTAAATTGCTTCCAGAGGTTGACCTCAGTGCTGGGTGCGTGACTAATCCACACCATTCAATCAGGGTGACTTTTGCCTTAGAATTCCACACCCCTTGCTCTGGAGGGAAGGGAAGAGGAAGGACTAAAAGGAAGATGTGGCCTAAGCCCTTCACTTCATAGATGGAAAAACTCAAGCCCAGCTGGTGAAGACGCTAAGCTCCCAGGGCTGCTAATGACAAGACAGGACTGGAGGCCAGGTGCCAGCTTCAGTTTCTCACCTGCAAATGGGTAGGTGAAAACAAGGGAGATCCAGCTATTCTTAGAGGTTGGAAGCCCAGCGGGCAGAAAGGCTAAACCTGTTGTACTGACCGAAAAGCCATTGAGAGGTTTTGTTTGTTTGTTTGTTTTGAGAGACAGAATCTGTCGCCCAGGCTGGAATGCAATGGTGTGATCTCGGCTCACTGCAACTTCCACCTCCTGGGTTCAAGCGATTCTCCTGCCTCAGCCTCCTGAGTAGCTGGGATTACAGGTGCCTGCCCCCATGCCCAGTTAATTTTTATATTTGTAGCAGAGACGGAGTTTCACCATGTTGGTCAGGCTGATCTTGAACCCCCGACCTTGTGATCTGCCTGCGTTGGCCTCCCAAAGTGCTAGGATTACAGGCCTGAGTCACCATGCCCCGCTGAGAGATTTCTTTAGTTAAGATGAAGGCAGCTTCTAAGAATCAGGGACATGTGTTTTCTCCCAAGAGACTTTTGAAAGCAAAACTTGCAGGGACCCCCTCCTTAGAGACAGGAGGTCACAGCTGAGGTATCTGGCCAGATGCAAAGAACTTCCCTCTCTGTTCTTGTTAACGCTGATAAAAAGGCTTCCTTCCTCATTCTCGGGACCAGCTTTTCACCCACTGGCCGACTCAGCCCCCGTTCACCTCTTGTCATACTATCCTCCCACCACCTCTACTCTCTTGCCACCCCAGACTTGACCTTATCCTAGACTGTCCCTTCGACAAAATTTGGGGCCACCCAACTCTTCGCACCTTTGCTGGTGCCTCTTCCTCTGTCTTGCACTGGTGGGTTCATGTTTCACTTCTCCACCAGGGCAGGGGGTGGAGGCCGCAAGGGCCGTCCCATCACCTCATGTTTGGCAGCTGTGGTGGGCCTGGGTGGGTGGGAGAATGGTGTCTGGTTCTGGTTCTAGTGTTACCAGAGGGCCCCTCCACCTGGCCAGCCCTGGTTTCCTCTTTTGCACCCTGGGGAGAGTCACATCTCCCTTACAGGGTTGAGAGGTGGAAACTGGTGATCACGGCTAAGGTGCATTGAGCATCTACTATGTGCCAGCGATGTGGGATTTATCCTCCTACCAACTCTATTTTACACATGGGAAAACAAGCTCAGAGAGATGAAGTGGTTTGTCTGTGATCACCAGGGAGTGACGGATGGAGGCAGCATTTGAACCCAGGTACTCAGCCCCCAGAACATGAGCTCCTAACCACATCCCCACACCATCTTCCTACAAAGTAGCATCTGTACAACACCCTCAGAACTAGCAGCAACAGCAGACTTTTGGAAAGGGAAAGCAGCTCCTCCATTCCACCCCCACCATGACAGCTACGGACTGGATGCTCCGGCTTGCTTATCTCATGAAGGTGGGGAGGCAGCAGGCTATGCTTTCACTGGCACTCTCCCGTGTACCGAGAAGGGAAGTCGCAGCTCAGACAGGATAAGGAAGTTGAGCAGGGTCACGCAGCTGGTCTGTGGCAGCAGGGAGATTTGAATGCATGCTAACTTGTTCAGTTATTGAGCACCTGCTGCATACCAGCCTGCATGTCAAGTGCTGGGTGTGCTGTAGGACCTACAGTAGGGTTCCTGTCCTCTCAGGTCTTACAGCTAAAGGAAGGGTGTTCATGATGGAAACAGTGTGTTGACAGATTATTTATTTATTTTTATTTTTTTGAGATGGAGTCTTGCTCTGTCACCCAGGCTGGAGTGCAGTGGCATGATCTTGGCTCACTGTAACCTCTGCAGTTCTCCTGCCTCAGCCTCCCAAGTAGCTGGGATTACAGATGTGTGCCATCATGCCCAGCTAATTTTTGTTTTTTTAGTAGAGACAGGGTTTTGCCATGTTGGTCAGGCTGGTCTTGAACTCCTGACCTCAAGTGATCCACCCGTCTTGGCCTCCCAAAGTGCTGGGATTACAGGCGTGAGCCACCGTGCCCGGCTAAGTGACAGGTCTTTATAGGTGGGCTGATCCCTCTCCACAGAGCTGTCTCCCTTGGGCTGTTGACATTGAAATGGTAAACACTGGGCAGCCAGCTCATGATTAATTGCCAGGATGAATGGAGCCACCCCAGCTACAGGGCTCTGGGAGCTAGACCCTATATCCACAGCAGGTCTTTTGGAGTGACTTTGAATGGCTTCCCATACCCCTGCTATCTTGCTTTCTCCTGATAACACCAGCCACTGCCAGGTCTATGGGCAAGGAGAGGCCCCCTGGGGCTGGCAGGGGCTGGATGGGGCACTGACTTATCACCACCAGTGAGCCTTTGTCTGAATACTTCCTTTCCAGAGCACAGGGACACCCATTCAGAAACCAAGGTGAAAAAGAGAGTGGAGCCCAGTCTGGGATTTGAGACTGAGCATCTACATCACTGGGGCCCTTTCGGTCTTCAGGTCTCCTCCTCCTCCCGCTCTCCCTCCCTCTGTAAGTGGACATTCATTCGGGCAGAGCCAACCAGGTAGCTGCCTAAGCTGGAGCTGCTGAAGTCTCATCTCAAATTTGTTAACAACAGTCACCTTCTTCCCCTCTCAGTTCCTCCTCCTTCCCTTCTCCTTCTCTGCCTCGGTCTCCTCCTCCTCCTCTTCCTCTTCTTCCTCCTGCTCTCGTCCCCCTCCTCCTCCTCTGCCTCATTCCTTGGGCCACTGTGACTTCTGCTTAATTTCCTTTCCCCTCTCTTTCCCTCTCTGCTCTCCCCACTTAACTTTTCACGCACTTCACCAATGGGGAGTACCACTTTCTCCTTTTCTATTGCTTTTCTCCTTGTTTACATGTTAAGAAAAAGTTACTTATTTCCCCTCCCCCCTCAAGACAGGGTCTCACTCTGTCACCTGGGCTGGAGTGCAGTGGTGCAATCTCAGCTCACTGCAGCCTTGACTTCGTGGGTTCAAGCCATCCTCCCACCTGGCCCCCTGAGTAGCTGGGACTACAGGTGCGTACCACCACACCCAGCTAATTTTTGTGTTTTTGTAGGGGTGGGGACCTTCCCATGTTGCCCAGGCTGGTCTCAAACTCCTGGGCTCAAGAGATCCTCCTGCCTCGTCCTCCTAAAGTGCTGCTGGGACTACAGGTGTGAGCCACTGCTCCCAGCCAGAAAAAATTACTTTTCTCCTTGGCTTCAAAATAATATTCCAAGGCTATTTTCTCCTTTGAAAGACATTCATTTCATGTGCTTTGAACATACACATGGAGGGATTACTATTGCAAAATTATGCTCTGGGTATCCTTCTCTTGCCGAAAAGAAACACATGCCATTAATTCTATTTACCTGTCAGTCTGTTATGAAGGAAGGCCTGAATTCAGACCAGTTTATCTTCCTTGCAGGTCTGCCTGCTGAAACTCATCAAGATACTTTCCAGCTCATTGTTTCCAATGAGGACACAGGCGCAAGCTGGGAGTGCTGAGGGGCTGGCTTATCCACCAGATTTTGAATCTCACAGCTTGAAGCTTTTGTGCCTCCGTCCACAGAATTTCTCACCAAAAGCGTAATGAAGGCACAGGGCCTGGCTTGTCGGATTTCTGCAAGCCAAGACCCACAGTGAGTTTCTGAAAACATATTCTTCTATCGCAGAAGTGTTTAGTCATGGTTGGTAAGAATGCATGCTGGGTGAAAGAGAGACACACAGAGAGAGGGAGAAACAGAGAAGGAGAAAGAGGAGGAGGACAAAGGGAGGACAGAAAAAGGAGTACAGAGAGATGGCAAGAGAAGAAACAGTGAGAATCTTTCAAGAAAGGAATCATGGCCAGGCATCAGTGGCTTATGCCTGTCTATAATCCCAGTACTTTGGGAGGCCAAGGTGGGAGGATCGCTTGAGCCCAGGAGTTTGAGACCAGCCTGAACAACATGGGAAACCCTATCTGTACTAAAAGATACAAAAATTAGCTGGGTGTGGGGGTGCACACCTGTAGTCCTAACTACTTGACAGGCTGAGGTGGGAGGATCACCTGAGCCTCAGAGGTTGAGGCTGCAGTGAGCCAAGATCACACCATTGCACTCCAGCCTCGGTGACATGTGAAAGCCTGTCTTAAAAAAAAAAAAAAAAAAGGTCACGGGAAATACAGAGGGACAGAAACAGAGATTTCCCAAGAGCAGGAACAACAGTGAGAGACACGGAGAGACAAAGATGGGAGAGACAGTGGGAGCAAGAGTGGGTGGAACAGAAAGAGCAAGTGAGCGGGAGAGACAAAGAGGACAGAGCAGGAGAGAGAAAGAAGGAAAGGAGGAAAAGGAGAGGCTTGGGAAAGGAGAAAGCAGGAGGAAAAAGATCAAAAGAACCGAGGCTTGTAGGGGTGGGAAGGACCCTGAGCGTGAATTATTGATTTTACCAACACACAGCCTCTCAACTCAGACTGTCTTCTTAGTTCCCCATTTCCTAACTGTGCGGTTGACACAGGTTATAGTATTAAATATATCTGTGCCTCAGTTTCCTCATCTGCAAGATGCAGACAACAGTCCCTCCCTCGTAGGGCTCCTGGGAGGACTGTTGAGTTAGGACATTAAGCCAAGAGAGTCCAATATTTTGGCTTCTCTGGGCCACACTGTAAGAATTGTCTTGGACCCACTTAAAATACGTTAACACCAACGATAGCTGACGAGCTTTAAAAAAATGCAAAAAAAAAAAAAAAAAAATCTCAATGTTTTAAGAAAGTTTACGAATTGGCTGGGCGAAGTGGCTCACACCTATAATCCCAGAACTTTGGGAGGCCAAGGCGGGTGGATCACGAGGTCAAGAGATCAAGACCATCCTGGTCAACATGGTGAAACCCCGTCTCTACTTAAAAAAAAAATACAAAAAATTAGCTGGGCCTGGTGGTGCATGCCTGTAGTCCCAGCTACTTGGGAGGCCGAGTCAGGAGAATTGCTTGAACCCAGAAGGCAGAGGTTGCGGTGAGCCGAGATCATGCCATTGCACTCCAGCCTGGGCAACAAGAGAGAAATTCTGTCTCAAAAGAAAAGAATAGCTATTATTAAAAAAAAAAAAAAGAAAGTTTATGAATTTCTGCTGGGCAGCAGTCAAAGCTGTCCTGGGCCTGCAGGCCACAGACTGGACAAGTTTGTGTTAAGCAAATGCTCAAGATGACCTATTTGTTGTGATGATCATTTATTGAGTGTGTATGTACTGCTTTGTCACGTGGGACCCAAAGATGACAAAGCCCCCGACTCTGTAGTTTACGGGGAGTCTGTTTTCTAGTTTCCCTGCTCTGTCTGGTTTATTTGTGGTTATTAATAACATCACACTTTCACTCTCAAAGGTGTTCTGATTCAGATGAGAGGCTTAAGTCATCACCTTATTTGGGGGGCAGAGTGTGAGTAATCAGGTTGGGTGGAGCCTGCAGTAAACCAGGAGCACCTGACCCCCTGAAGCCGACGCTCCTGCAGGTGCAGGTGATGACAGGGGCTTGTATTTGCAGACTTTCTGATTTTCCAAGAGAAGCCGGAAACTGAGATTTTTATGTGAGTTTTTTTAAAAATAAACTATTTTTTTCCATTTAAAAAAATTCACCTTATTAAAAGTTTTCCAAACTTCCCGCCCCCAGTCCAGCTAAAGCACACCTGTGGCTTGGGCCAGCATGTGGTCTGTTTCTAATCTCTAGACTTGAGGAAGTGACAATCTATTGAGAGGAGCTAGACAAGTAAACAGGCAGTTACCACACCAGTGATAAGGGTGGTGACAGCAGTGAGCCCAGGGTGAGTCAGGAGGCAGAGGAGGGGCAGCCACCGGAGCCGAAGAGTGGAAACATGGGAAGCCTCCCTGAAAGAGGGTAACAGCTGAGCTGATTCCTGAGAGTTGAGTGTGAACCCGTTCCAGAAATGACCATAAATGATGGCAGGGAACGTTTCCCCTTGCTGCTTTCTGGGTGTTAGATATTGCTGTAAACAACTCTGCAAGTGTCATCTCATTCAACCTGCATAGTAACCCCATGAAGGACCAGTGTTATTCTCATTTTTCTACAAGAGGCGACTGAGGCACAGAGAGGTTAAGTAACTTGCCCAAGGGCACACAGTGAACAGATGTCATGTGATCTACCATACACAGATTTAAGCATTACTCTAGAAAACTCCGCGGAAGGCCAGAAGGACATGTGTCATTCTGCTAGACTAGAAGGCAGGAGAGAGCAAGGCATGTTAATGAAAATGAAGATAGGCCATCGAGGCTGAAGTGGGATGTATTCACCACATGGGGCAAGGAGCTAGTCTGCTAGCTGGGAGGCAGGAAGGTAGACAGGAGGGAAGCGGGGTCATGCTAAGGGTCTCAGGCTTCACCTTAAAGACTAGAGGCAAGATTGAAATGCTAAAAGATTTAAAGATCAGTATGACTCCTACTCCTCTCTACCCTTCTCCATTTAGAAAAAAGCTCAGAAGGGCTTTCCTCCCTTACCCTAGGTCACATAGCCCAGCTCTGTGGCCAAACCCAGGTCTCCGGACTCACACCAGGACAGGGTCCCACCCCAGGGAGTGACAAGAGGGAAAGGGAGAAGGCCCAGAACAGTGGCTTTCAAGACTTTATACTGAAGATTAAAGAGCGATCTCAACAAGAGAAATTAATCTGCCCTGATTCCATTCCCTCGCACGCCCTGGGTGGACCCAAGTTGTTCTTTTGGCCTCACCCTAACCCCACCCACCAGATTGCGAAAGGAGAGTGTTAGTAGACAGTTCTCCCTTAGAAAGCCCAGGCCTGGGCTCCACGAAGGGCCCAGCAACTCAGAAAAGGCAGCAGATCAGATGGGCTGGAGCCAGCCCTCTGAAACCACCGCGGGGTGGTGAATAAAATCATTGGAAACGAAAGAAAGCGGTCGGCTCTGGGGAAGCTTGGTCAGTGGCCCCGCCCAGGATGAAAGGCCTGCCAGGGCTGGGCTGGGCCAAGCTGTGCGCAGAGGCCTGACAAGCCTTTCAAAGGCAATTCCTATCTCTGCTTCCTGGGTTAATACCTGCCTGTGGATAAATTGATTAATGTGCAGTTGTGAGGACAACCAGTCAAGACTTGTGCATTTAGATTTGGTCTCGTCTTAGCTGGATTTCAGGGTGGAGTGGTCTCTCTGTGTTCTGAGGCCCTTGGCTGGTGGGCCTGTGCTAGTTTGCATGGGTGAATTCAAACCACTTGGTGGGCTCAAGTGGATAGAGGGACATTTAATGTGTCCTACAGAATGCCTGCCTTGTGCCAGGCACTGTTCTAGCAGCCACAGGCAGGCAAGACCCTGATTTCGTGGACCTCCTGTTCCAGTAGAGGCATGATGGCGTTGGACAAGTAATAAAGTCAATAAAATAATCTCAGAGATGGCGGCCATGTTTCCAGATGAGACTTTCTCAACCTTGGCACTACTGACATTTTGAGCTGGATAAATTTTTGGTGATAAGGGGCTGTCCTCTATGGGATGCTTAGCTCTATCCCTGGCCTACACCCATTACATGCCAGCAGCAACCCTACTACTTATGGCAACCAAGCCAAAAACATTTCAGACATTGACAAATATCCTGGGATGCCAGAATTACCCCTGCCTGGCTGAGAACCACTGCTCTAGACCAAAGCTGTTCACTAAAAATATAATGTAGCCACGCACTTGGGAGGCTGAGGCGGGAGGATCACAGGAGCTCAGGAGGCAGAGACCAGCCTGGGTAACAGAGGGAGACCCCATCTCCACAAATTTTTTAAAAATTAGCCAAGCATGGTGGTGCATGCCTGCAGTCCCAGCTACTCAGGAGACTGAGGTGGGAGGATCTCTTGTCTCCAGAATGCTGGGGCTGCAGTGAGCTATGGTCACGCTACTGTACTCTAGCCTAGGTGACAGACCCTGTCTCAAAAACAAAAACAAAAACAAGCCACATGCATAATTTACATTTTCTAGTAGCCACATTCAAAAAATAAAAAGACACAGTTGAATTTTTAAAATTCGATTTGATTTTACCTCAAATATTTCAACATGTAATTCATATGAAGAGTTGTTAATGGGATATGTTATGTTCTTTTGTTCTTACAATGTCTTCAAAATCTGATGTGTATTTCACACTTACAGCACATCTCAATTAGGAAGGTGTGACTCCAGACCACCCATCCCTGCTGCCTGAGTGGGGAATTTAAGCGCATGCTGTTCTAAGTTCATCAGAAAGACAGGCTCAACCTGGAGCCTCTCGTGCTATTCAAAGTGTTGTCTCTGACTAGCAGCAGGGGAGCTTGTCAGTCAGCAGGATCTCGGGCCCCTCCCCAGAACTGCTGAATCAGAATTTGCCTTTAAACAAGCTCTCAGGGAATTGTGAGCGCACTGTAGCTGGACAAGAACTGGGTGAGGAAATCAGAATGTTCAGGGGCCAGGCATCGTGGGAGTGACTCAAGTCCATTAAATGAAATCGTTCCGCTGGTAGACATCTCATCTTCCTGTTAACTAACTCAAGTCTCAGTTTTCCCATCTCTAGAATGGGGATTATTCATACTCTTTCTCAGGGCTGGATGTACTTAGTAAGTGTGAACTTACTGCCATGCCCTCTTCCTCTCTGCCCACAGCTCCCCTCCACAAAAGCCTTCCTGGAATCTGACTTTCTTAATGTTGTGCCCTAGGGTGGGGATGGGGTGAACAGGAGACCGTTTCTGCTACCAGGGATGCTGCCCCAAGAGGGGAGACCCTGAGCCCAACTGCAATGCCCATCTGGGTGGGGGAACCCATGTGCAGCGGCCTGAGGGGTCTGGGCATGGGGTGAGGCCCCCACACCAAACAGGGCACGTGGCCATGTGGAGAATGACCTGCATATGCTCACACGCTGCACAAGGCGTGCGTGAAGTGGGGGCTCTGTCACTTAGGAGGACTTCCTGTTCCCAAGGCCAGAACATTCTAGAAAAATCATTAAGGATGGCCAGGCGTGGTGGCTCACACCTGTAATCCTAGTGCTTCGGGAGGCCCAGGAGGGCAGATCATGAGGTCAGGAGATCAAGACCATCCTGGCCAACAGGGTAAAACCCTGTCTCTACTAAAAATACAAAAATTAGCTAGGCATGGTGGTACATGCCTATAACCCCAGCTACTCGTGAGGCTGAGGCAGGAGAATCTTGAACCCAAGATCGCACCACTGCACTCCAGCCTGACGACAGAGCGAGACTCCATCTCAAAAAAAAAAAAAAAAAAAAATCATAAAGGAGCTAGAGGTTCAGTTTGCCAAGTTCCTCACCCTCAGCAAGACTATGTTGTTAAGTCTCACCCTTGCAACTGCCCAGGGGACCCGCCCCACCCACCAGCCCAGGATCTGGCTGAAGCCTGACTCTCACTTTGGAATGCCAGTTCCTCTTGATTTCTAGTTCCAACATGTCTAAAATGGAAGGTGCTTATCTTCAACCCATGGCTCATCCTGGCGCTTACTTTCCTTGCCTTTCATCAGGGCTTGGGCAGGCTCCCCAAGTGGGCGGAGGGGGTGAAACAGAGGTCAGGGGAGGGCTGAAGCCAAAACTGTGTGGAGAGAAAAGGATGCCCATGCCACTGCCCCACCTCAGTCAGAGCTGGCACATGGGTTAAACAGATTAGGAAAACTTCATGCAGATACTAGTGGGTACAGAGGCATGAATTAGAGTGGGAGGAATCCCATGTGCCTTGGATTCCCCCTTCCAGTGAGCTAGAACATGATCTTGGTCAAGCCAGAATGCTGATTTAGAGGTCACGCCTGGGGGTTCCTCTAGGGATGGCAGTCATGTTTATGAGGGTGAGTGCCTGAAAAATGACTAAGCCCCAGTGTTTATCCTGTTCCTGTTATGATTCAGAAATATAACCTTGGACCACATAAGGACTTCAAAAAGAGGGGAAAAAAAATTGGGCCAGGTACAGTGGCTCATGCCTGTAATCCCAGCACTTTGGGAGGCTGAAGCGGGCAGATCATTTGAGATCAGGAGTTCAAGACCAGTCTGGCCAAGATGGTAAAACCCTGTCTCTACTAAAAATACAAAAATAAGCCAGGCGTGGTGGCGGGTACCTGTAATCCCAGCTGTTCAGGAGGCTGAGGCAGGAGAATCGCTTGAACCAGGGAAGTGGAGGTTGCAGTGAGCTAAGATCATGCCACTGCACTCCAGCCTGGGTGACAGAGTGAGATCCTGTCTCCAAAAAAAAAAAAAAAAAAAAAAAAAATGGAGGTGTGGTTGCAGAAAAAGGAAATAAAGGAAGGAAGGAAGGAAAGTAGGGAGGGAGGGAGGGAAAGAAGGGGAAAGCTAGGACCTTCTGAAGTT
Source organism: Alouatta palliata (assembly GCA_004027835.1). Taxonomy (NCBI): domain Eukaryota; kingdom Metazoa; phylum Chordata; class Mammalia; order Primates; family Atelidae; genus Alouatta; species Alouatta palliata. Next base: position 13,784 of record PVKV010021929.1, on the reverse strand, counting down.
CCCAAATAAATAAAAAGATGGGAAAAGAAGTAAGGAAAGAAGCAAGTGGAAGAACAGATTAAGGGAACCAGATTTACTGCCTACCAAATATGTTGTGGGAATTTTACCATTTCAGTATTTTTCCTTTTCCTCCTCTTCTGCCACCTCCTTCTTCTCTATGTCATATCCATATGTCAGGCACGAAGAGGGAGGGCCAGAGACACTGCCTTGAATCAGGGCACCCTGGGTTGGAGTGTCCCTAACTAGCTTAGTGACCTTGGGAAGGTCACTTAATCTATCTGATCTTCACCTTCCTTATCTATATGAAGGAGAAAATAATAACTATTCTGCAGAGCTGCGGAGTAAATGAGATAATATATGTAACACCTGGCGCATGCCAAATACTCAAAACACGGTGGTTATCAGCACGGTTACTTTTAAGTAAGGTGCCCGAGGCCACATAGCTAGTCAAGAGCCAAAGTTTTGACTCAGGCCTGTTGAGTCCAGAGCGCAAGCGTTCCACCACACCAGACTGACTCACTAGGTAGTGACAAGTCAGGAAAGTGCTACATAAACTATAAACCCTCTCTCCGACAGGCATACATTTGCACACAGGGAGTGACACCTATTGTTTTTGCCTGCCCAGCAACCATTCCTTTTTATTCTGGAAACATCATCTTACGGCTTTCACACCAACTCCAGGTCTAGGGAGGAATATGTGACTCAAGCCAGGCCGGCCAGAGTTAATCCTGATATTTTTGTTGAGAAGAAAGATTTCTTTTTAATGAGGTTGTTAAGCTCACAGAAGGTAAGACTAGAGCTACTGGGATGATTCTGTGTCATCTTATGGGTAGGCAGAGCCAAAAGTTTAAAAAAACAAATCTCTAACACTAGCATTTCAGCACCTGGAAACAGCTATGCCTGAAGCCATCTACTGGATTTTTTTTTTCTTCCTGTAGCTGATTTGAATCCAGTTTCTGTCATGCAACTGAGTCCTCACTGACTAATTTGAGACTTGTCTGATACTGAGGATCATATACCTTAAACCATCCCAGATTGACTCAACCGTATAGAGCCTAAAGAGAAAAAAGAATAAAACAAATACTTTTTCTCTTTCTCACTTTCTTTTATCTTGTATAGAAGTGGTACCTCTGCTAACAATTGCTGAATGAGTGTGCAAACATGTCCAAGACAGTCCCTTCACATCACTACTTATTAATGACTTCATTACCTGCATAAACATCATGATTCTTCGTGTCAATATCATAGTTGTCCATACAAAACCTGTGTCAATTCCACAAAAATATATCAAGCTCCGTTTCTGGTGCCCCTTTGAGAAAACTAGAGATGGTGAGACATAAGGAAGAATATGTTTTTCTTTTTCTTTGAGAAGGAGTTTTTCTCTTGTCACCCAGGCTGGAGTGCAGTGGCACAATCTTGGTTCACGGCCACCTCTGTCTCCTGGGTTCAAGTGATTCTCCTGCCTCAGCCTCCTGAGTATCTGGGATTACAGGGGTGTGCCATCATGCCTGGCTAATTTCGTATCTTTAGTAGAGACAGGGTTTTACCATGTTGGTCAGGGTGGTCTCAAACTCTTGACCTCAAGTGATCCATGCAGCGTGGCCTCTCAAAGTGCTGGGATTACAGGCGTGAGCCACTGTGCCCAGCTGAAAATCTATGTTTTTTACTCGTAGTTTGGAATTGTTCTTTCAGTGGAGTGCCTCCAAAATAATAAATCAATGAATATTTCATTCAATAAACATCTACTGTCCCCATCTGTGCGCCAGTCTCCTGAGTTGTCTTAGGATAACCATTATTATCCTAAATCATTCCATTACTTCTTAGATATTTAGCATTCCAACCAACAGAAAACAAGCTCTCTCCTCTCCCTTCCCAAGGGTGTCTGTCTTTCATCTCCTCCTTGACCATTCCAGGTTTCAACCTCGGAGTTGGTTTTAGCCTTCGTGAACCCATCTGTTGGGATGTTGAGTCTCTGAGTCATAAAGAGGAATGTTTCCCACTAAACATCACACCAGAACAGACAGACTTCCAGCTAAGCCAGCTGGTGACCTGGCTGCCCCTGAGTGGAGAGAATGGGAGACGTGGGAGGTGGGAGGCACACCACGCAGACGGTCACCTCATGGTGACGTCACCTGCCAAACCAGTGACTCACCTCCCAATTCTCCCCTCTACCAGCCATATCTTGCTCACTTGGAATACCTGAGGGGAATACCAGCCTCCTGTGTTTAGTGAAAACACACGATCGTGAGCTATTTTTTAAAAGCATGCTGTTTTCTTGCTTTCACATGCATGCCTGGGTTAAGGCTGCTTCTGCTTTAATAAGCACCCAGGAGTCTCCTTTTGAGGAAAGAGTTGGTTGAGAATGGTGGATTGCTATGTGGGTTACTTTTTTTTTTTCTTAAAGTTTTTCATTGTAGTAAAATATGCATAACACAAAATTCACCATTTTAACCTTTTTTTTTTTTTTGAGACAGGATTTCCTCTCTGTTACCCAAGCTATAGTGCAGTGGTGGCATCATCGTTCACTGCAGCCTCACCCTCTGGGGCTCAATCAATCTTCCCACCTCAGCCTCTCACGCAGCTGGGACTATAGGCATGTGCCACCACACCCAGCTAATTTTTTAAACTTTTTGTAGAGATGGGGTTTCACTATGCTGTTCAGGCTGGTCTCAAACTCCTGGGGTCAAGCGATCTGTCCACCTCAGCCTCCCCAGATCCCGGGATTATGGCATGAGCCACCTTTTAATCAGCCTTTTAACCATTTTTAAATGCATAATTCAGAGGCATTAAGTACATGTGCAATGTTGTACAACCATCACTACCCATTCCTAGAGCTTGTTCATCATCCCTTCAATTCATCTTCAATTAAATTGTCCACTGAATTCTAATCAAACAAGAACTCCCCATTCCTCCATCCCTCCAGCCCCTGGTACCTCTACTTCTGTATCTATAAATATGTCTATTCTAGACATTCCATATAAGTGGAATCATGCAATACTGTCCTTTTGTGTCTGACTTATTTTACTTAGCATCATGTCTTTAAGGTTCATCATATTGTAGCACTTACAAGAATTTCATTCCTTTTCAAGGTGGAATAATATTTCACTGCATGTCCATACTACATTTCATTTATCCATTCATTTGTTGTTTTCACGTCTTAGCTATTGTGGACAGTTTACTTTTGAGTCTCTGAAGATCATTTGTTCTCTTTAGTAGTTAGAAATTCTTCTTTAGGAAGCTTCTCAGAGTTCACTTGTTGATTGGGACTAAGATGACCAGTTCTAGCTACTTCTCAGGGGTATTGTGAAGATAAAGATAACTCCTGGGTAGAAAAGTACTTTATAAATTCTTGCTGGGCATGGTCATCCCAGCACTTTGGGAGGCCGAGGTGGGCGGATCACCTGAGGTCAGGATTTCGAGACCAGCCTGACCAACACGGAGAAACCCCGTCTCTACTAAAAATACAAAATTAGCCAGGTGTGGTGGCACATGCCTGTAATCCCAGCTACTCAGGAGGCTGAGGCAGGAAAATCGCTTGAACCTGAGAGGCAAAGATGGCTGTGAGCTGAGATTGTGCCATTGCACTCCAGCATGGGCAACAGGAGCAAAACTCCGTCAAAAAAAGGAAAAAAAAAAAAAAAAAAGGAAAGTACTTTATAAATTCTAAAATGTGTCTACAGCCATACTACCCTGAACACACCCTATCGTGTCTAAATTCTAAAATGCTCCAAAGTGAAAACAGAAAAAATGTTTTTACTTTGTTTGCACTATTTGCTTAGCTTTCCCCACATGCAGAAAAAAAAAGAACCCTACCCTAATTCAAATTACAGTAAAATCTAGACGGAAATGATCCACATGAAGGAGGTTTTCCTGGGATGTTTGTATACACTGCAGTCTCTATTCTTTCCAAAGCGGAGTCCAAGCCTATCAAGTGCTTACCATGGACTGGGACACTATTCTATTAATTACTAAGCACTAATTTACTAGCTTCGGGACATGGATAAGTTACTTTACCTCTGTGCCTCAGTCATCTGCAAAGTAGAAACCAAAGGGATAGCACTGACTTCACAGAGTTGTTGTATTAAATGAGGTAATAATGGTAGTGGGCTTAGCACAGTGTTTGGCATACAGCAGGCCACCAATGCTACTTGCATTGATGTTATTACATGTTTCTTATTTGGGATTATTTTTATCCTCACCTCATATTATTAACACATCGTTAAAGATTAAATTCGTGGTCTCAGTGGTGCAGTAAGAATGCATCAATTTCAAAGAAAAAGGGCCCTGCCTACCTTTTTTTTTCTTTTTGAGACAAAGTCTCACTGTGTTGCCAGGCACCAGGCTGGAGTGCAGTGCAACAATCTCAGCTCACTGCAACCTCCATCTCCTGGGTTCAGGCAATTCTCCTGCTTCAGCCTCCCGAGTAGCTGGGACTACAGGTGCACGCCACCATGCCCAGCTAATTTTTGTATTTTTAGTAGAGACTGGGTTTCACCATGTTGGCCAGGATGGTCTCACACTCTCGACCTAGTGATTCACCTGCCTCGGCCTCCCAAAGTGCTGGGATTACAGGCTTGAGCCACCGCGCCCGGCCTGTCTACCATGTTAATTGATGTTTTTCAAGGCTGCCTGTTAACGGTAAAGAGTTCTAGTTTAGGACTCAGATTTGATTTTACTTCCCAGCTTGTCTCACATTAACTGGGTATTCTACTCTGTAAAATGGGGATAACATCTACTTCATAAGGTTGTGTTGAAGCCACAGTTCATGCCTGTGCAGCTTTGCAAGGCTCAATACATGCTGACTAGCAAGTTATCACCCTTTTCTCTCTTCACCTGGCACAGTCTGGCTGCTCAGGAAATGCTTGCCAAAGTTAATTGAAACAAACGTTTCGGCTGGGTGTGGTGGCTCGTGCCTGTAATCTCAGCACTTTGGGACACCGAGACGGGTGGATGACTTGAGGTCAGGCGTTTGAGACTAGCCTGGCCAACATAGTGAAACCTTGTCTCTACTAAAAATACACACACACACACACACACACACACACACACACACACACACACAGAGTAGCCAGGCATGGTGGTATGCACCTGTAATACCAGCTACCGGGGAGGCTGAGGCAGGAGAATGGATTGAACCAGGGAGGCGGAGACTGCAGTGAGTGGAGATCGAGACACTGCACTCCAGCTTGAGTGACAAATGGAGACTCTGTCTCAAACAACAACAAACAAAAAATAAAATAAGCATTGCTTCACTGACAGTGGATGAGACCACTGACTCTTAAGAGGTTCATGAGATGCTGATCTATGGCAAGGTAAGAAAAAACCCAACCCAGCCGGGCGCGGTGGCTCACGCCTGTAATCCCAGCACTTTGGGAGGCCAAGACGGGTGGATCACTTGAGGTCAAGAGATCGAGACCATCCTGGTCAACACAGTGAAACCCCGTCTCTACTAAAAATACAAAAATTAGCTGGGCATGGTGGCACGTGCCTGTAGTCCCAGCTACTCGGGAGGCTGAGGCAGGAGAATTGCTTGAACCCAGGAGGCGGAGGTTGCGGTGAGCCGAGATCGCGCCACTGCACTCCAGCCTGGGTAACGAGCAAAACTCCGTCTCAAAAAAAAAAAAAAAAAAAAAAAAACCCAACCCTACCCAACGTAGACCAAACCAAATCACAGAGGCTTGAAAAGTCCTCTCCCAGCCACGTGCTGTCTTAAGTCTGGAGCTTTAATTTTCTCTGGCTTGTTTCTAACACCCTCGGGCAAGTGTGCTTTGAAAACTTGACGATCAGGTACAATATGGAAGGTGGGCCACAGGGTGCCCCCAGGGCAGAATCCAGGAACCGTGGTGGCCTAGTCTCCTGGGACCTGCACCCTAGAGCCAGGGGTTTCCTGAGTGGGCCGTGTCCCGGGTCACTTCCCGGAGGCGGGTTAGTCTCACTGAGGCGGCCAGGATGCTCTTGGTCTCCTAGACAACAGAATGTGTGATCGAGGTGATGCAGCAAATGAGTAGTGTCATCCCGCGAAACCACCCTCCCCCCACTGCCCCCTCACAGCCGGGCCCCCAGCTGCAGGAAGTGGAATTCTTCTGGGAAAGCGACTGACGTCGCCGGTGGCCGCGGTCCCTGCCCCTGCCCTGGCAGGCGCTGATGCAAGCGCAGCCTCGTGCCTGCAGGCAGGCTGTCCCCGGGAGCTGGCGCAGCGCTGTCTCCGTCGTGCTCCCTTCCGGCCACCCCCGCCCGCCTTTCCCTGTGAGAAGTCAACAGCTCCTGGGTGGTTTCCCACCGAAAGGCCCAGTGGGGGGTGTGAGGGGAGGGGCTCAAGTGTCTTTGTCCAAACCCGTTCTTCTCCCCGGCTCCTCCCAGACTGGGTTTGGGAGAATCGCGGCATCTCAACCTGGCCGCGTGTCTGGGTCAATAAGAAGGGCTCTCGGTGCCTCCAGCCGCTCCCTGGGGACAGCCTGGGTGGCCTGAGATACCTGGTGCCAGCGGTGCCAAGGCAACCGTCCGGATCACTAGGGGACCTTGTGTCTGGATGGGGAGCGGTGAAGGGCCTCTGGGGTGGAAGTGGTCCAGCTGAGGCTGGTCTCCATCGCCTTCTGCTGGCAAACGGAAGAGTTGCTCTGAAATCCCTGCTGAGACCTCCCGGAGGCTTGGGGAGGGCTGGGGGGCGGGGCGCGGCCTGGAATGTTAGAGGTCCTTTTTCATAAAGCACACCGGGAAATTGAGGTTCAGAGAGAGCAGGGTACCTGTCCATAGTCCCGCACCTATTCTAAAACCAAGGCAGGACCAGAATTCGCAATGAAGCTCACTGTACAATCTCCATGCCTTTTTTTGTTTTTTGTTTTGAGTCTGAGTCTTGCTCTGTAGCCAGCCTGGAGTGCAGTGGTGCGATCACGGCTTCCTGCAACCGCCACCTCCCAGGTTCAAGCGATTCTCCTCCCTCTGCCTCCCGAGTAGCTGGGACTACAGGCGTTGGCCACTACGCCTGGGTGGCCAACTGATTTTTGTGTTTTTAGTAGAGACGGGGTTTCACCGTGTTGGCCAGACTGGCCTTGAACTCCTGACCTCAAGTGATCCTCCTGCCTCTGCCTCCCAAAGTGCTGGGATTACAAGTGTGAACCACCATGCCTGGCAATAATCTTCATGCGTTTTAAAGCCAGAAGTCTTGGCTCCTCCTCGGTGAGGCCTTGCCTCCTGTGAGGTCTCTCTCCATCACCGCATCCCAGCAGTGGTTCCAAGTGTGGTTCCGGACCCCAGGACTTTCAGGGAGTATGTGAAGTCAACACTAGTTTCATAAGAATACTAAGAGGTTATTTGCCTTTTTCCCTCTTTCTCTCCCATGTGCACGGTGGAGTTTTCCAAAGGCCACATGACATGTGAGGCTGCAATAGACGGACCGCAGAAGCAGATATGAGAAGCCAGCTGTCTTCTATTAAGGAAGACACTAAAGAGATTTGCAAAGATTGAAACCATGCCATTCTTCTCACTCATTTTTTTGTTCATTTTAGAAAATACACCTATTTTCATAAAACATATGTTAATATATAATGGGTTTATTATTTTTAAATGAACTACAAATAACTTAAAGATGGAATTACAAATAATTTAAAAATAACTACAAAATAATTTTGAAATAATTGAATTACAAATAATTTAAATTTTTTGTTGTTGTTGTTTTTTGGACAGTCTCGCTCTGTCACCCAGGCTAGAGTGCAGTGACATGATTTTGGCTCACTGCAAGGTTTCACCATGTTGGCCAGGCTGAGCTTGAACTCCTGACTTCAGGGGATCTGCCTGCCTCGGCCTCCCAAAGTGCTGGAATTACAGGCATGAGCCACTGCACCCAACTGTCCTTTTTTTATTTCCTTTCCTCCCTCTTTCTTTCTCTCTCGTTCTTTCCTTCCTTTCCTTTCTTCCTTCCTTCCTCTCTTTTCTTTCTTTCCTTTCCCTCTTTTCTTTCTCTTTCTTTCCTTTCCTCCTTCCTTTCTGTCCTTTTCTTCTCTTCTCTTTTCCTTTCTTTCAATAAAGACCAGGCGTTGCTATGTTGCCCAGGCAGGTCTTGAACTCCTGGACTCAAGCATTCCTCCCGCCTCAGCCTCCCCAAAGTTCTGGGATTACAAGTGTGAGTCACCATACCTGATCAACCTTGCTTTACTTTGAATGTGCTTATGAATCAACTGGGGATCCTGTGAAGGTGCAGATTTGTATTCAATAGGTCTGAGGCAGGGCCAAGGCTGCGTTTCTAACAAGTTGTCAAATGATGCTGATGCTGCTGGTCTGAAGTCTCACCTGGAGAACCCTTGCTCTAGACTTCACCCTGTCCTTTGAGATGGTGCTTGCCTGGGACCTCTCAGGTGAAAACAAATCAGATGGCTGTCCAATGTCAGCAATGAGGGAGAAAATTTATGCAATTAGGACCAATTCCTCTCTGCTGGGACTAAGGATCACTGAAGGAAATTGAGGGTCAGCTAATTTTCAAAGTGGGAGAGGTAGAAAAAAATGGTGTCAGGCCTTAAGAGAAATTGGAACTGCCTTTGAAAATATGCATTGAGTTTCAAACAGTAAACCTAAAAAGCGATTCTTTTCATAAGCATTTAGTAAGATATGCTAGGGTTGCATTGCTGAAAGTTACTCGGAAGACAGGTATTATGCTTATTCAGCTATAATTCTGGAATCAGCTAGAATCATCGCCAAATCTCAAAGCATGGTAGATAGTTGAATGGTGGGAATTTCAGTTGTCATAAAAACAACAACAACAACAAAAACGTTTACTGGGTGTTGGGGGGAGGATTTCTAAATATGCCATATAACATTTTTGCAGTGAGGTGGAAAATATATTTAAAACCAAACCCTTTGTAACTGCTTCTGCAATCTAAATTGGGGTGGTAGTATAATTTACATCAGTGGAAAAATGAATCTCTGTAATGGGTCTTTCCACTCACGGAAGGGAAGAAAGAAGACTGACATTGCAGAACCTCTGCTTTTTGGGTTACAGTGCCAAGCCAGGGATTACAAACTCAGCAGCCTCCAGGAGCCAGAGTGGTCACACAAACAAGAGAGGCTGGTGGATTCCCGAGAAGAAGAGGGCCACGCTATCCTGCCTGAAGCGGGCAGCCGTTACTCAGCTATTCAACTTTAATTATTGCCTCCATGTTTGATTGAAGACACAGAGCTGTTGACTCTTGCCATTTTTTGAGAGAAGCATGAAACCAGGATTATATGTAAAATGTGTCCTGTTTTTTTGTTTGTTTTTAAATGTCAGAAAGAAAATCAGGCTGGGCACAGTGGCTCATGTCTATAATCCAAGCACTTTGGGAGGCCAAAGTGGGTGGGTGGATGGCTTGAGTGCTGGAGTTCAAGACAACCAGCCTGGGAGATCCCATCTGTCCTTTTTTTATTTCCTTCCTTCCCTCCTTCCCTCCTTCCCTCCTTCCTTTCCTTGCTTTCTTCCCTCCCTCCTTCTTTCTCTTTCTTTCCTTCCTTCCTTTTTCTTTCTTTCCTTTATCTCTTTCTTTCCTTTCTTTTCCTTCCTTCCTTTCTTTTTCTTTCTTTCTTTTCTTTCTTTCTCTCTCTTCTCCTTCTTTCTAATAGAGACCATATCTCTATTAGAAAAAAAAAAAAAAAAAAAAAAAACGAAGGCTGGGCATGGTGGCTCACGCCTGTAATCCCAGCACTTTAGCAGGCCAAGGCAGCTGGATCCCCTGAGGTCAGGAGTTTGAGACCAGCCTGGCAACATGGTGAAACCCTGTTTCTACTAAAAATAGAAAAATTAGCCAGGCGTGGTAGCACGTGCCTGTAATCCCAGCTACTCAGGAGGCTGAGGCAGGAGAATTGCTTGAACCTGGAAGCTGGAGGTTGTGGTGAGCCGAGATAGTGCCATTGCACTCCAGCCTGGGTGACAGAGCAAGACTTAGTCTGAAAAAAAAAAATAAAAGGAAAGGAAGGAAGGAAGGAAGAAAGAAAAGAGAGAGAGAGAGAAAGAGAGGAAAGAAAGAAAGAAAGAGAGAGAGAGAGGTCGGTTGTGGTGGTTCATGCATGTAATCACAGCACTTTGGGAGGAGGATGAGGCCGGCAGATCACCTGAGGTCAGGAGTTCGAGACCAGCCTAACCAACATGGTGAAACCTTCTCTCTACTAAAAATACAAAAACAACAACAAAAAAATTAGCTGGGCATAGTGGCACACACCTGTAGTCCTAGCTACTTTGGAGGCTGAGGCAGTAGAATTGCTTGGACCCAGGAGATGGAGGTTGCAGTGAACAGAGATTGCACCAATGCACTCCAGCCTGGGCGACAGAAAGGAAGGAAGGAGGGAAGGAAGGAAGGAAAGAGGGAAGGAAGGAAGGAAGAAAGGAAGGAAGGAGGGGAGGGAGGGAGGGAAGGAAAGGAGGGACACACACACACCCCCCCATCACACACACACAAACATACACAAACTAAGCAAATTTTCCAAGTTCTGAGATCAAAGGATAGGAACAAGGTTAGGTGAGCCTTTCTTTAGCTAAGCACTGAGCACTGATGGTCTCCAAGGCATACCATCCCTAAGGGAAGGAACTGTGTTGCACCATTTCTGTGTTGGAGCTGAGCAGACAGAAGTGATCAGCTTCAGCGAGGTGGCTCATGCCTGTAATCCTGGCACTTCAGGAGGCTGAGGCAGGAAGATTGCTTTAGCCTGGGAGTTTGACGCCAGCCCAGGCAAACATAGCAAGACCCTGTCTCTACAAAAAACTAAAAAAAAAAAAAAAATTGGGTGAAGTGTCATGTGCCCGTAGTCCTAACTCCTCAGGAGGCTGAGGTGGGAGGATCACTTGAGTCCAGGAGGCTGAGGCTTCACTAAGCTGTGGTCATGCTACTGCACTCCAGCCTGCGTGGCAGAGTGAGACCCTGTCTCAGAAATAATAAAATAAATAAATATTAAAAATTAAAGAAAAAAGTTATCAGCTGCCTGAGATGAGATTCAATTGAGATAAAATGATGGGAACAGGACAGGCCTGGTGACTGAAAGAACACCAAGTCCCAGGAACTTTTAGACACACTCGGACTTAGCCAAGGAGGTAGGTAGGGGCCTTCAGTTATTGTTATGTTTCAAAGAGCAGGCAAGACCCCACTTGGTAAAGAGCCGTGAGCCATTCTCCAGGTCAGCTCCTGATGCATTGTTCACCTTATCTACCATTTGGGTGAAGTCATTTAGCTTCCCTGGGCCCCAGCTTCCTTTTAAAATGAGTAAAAATGACATCCGTGTCACCTTCGCCACAGGGTTCCTGTGAGGCATCATTGGGGTATTAAATGAGAAATGCTTTGTAAAATGGAGAGCTCCAGATAAATGGGAGGTATCAGTTAGCAGTTCATGTTCAATTGATCTACTTGAGAGGCTGAGATGGAGAATCGCCTGAACCAGAGAGGAGGTAGCAGTGAGCTGAGATCGCACCACTGCACTCCAACCTAGGTGACAGAGCAAGACTGCATCTTGGGAAAAAAAAATCATTTTGGTCTTTCATTAGAAGTATCTCTAGTGAATACCTACTATGTGCTACATATTTGGAATACCTCCATGAGCAAAAGACGCAGGGTCTCTTGCCCTCATGAAACATACAGGGAAACAATAGAAAAAAGGTATTAAACAATTACAATACTGCATGCCAAAGGGGAAGCACTTTGGGCTGAAGGAGGAAAGGACACCTTAGCTAAGGCCTGAGCATCAAGGAAGGTTGGGAGAGTGTTCCAGGCAGATGAAATAAACAGCAATGAGAAGGCCAGGAAGCAGAGTATGCATGAGGCGATGGAGGAAATGAAAGTAAATACCCTGTGGTCCAGTTTGGAGGGCAGGACGGGCAGCAGTGAGAAATGACACTGGGGAGGGGTCAGGGACTAGACCACACAACGGCCTTGTGAGTCATGTTGTCATATATAAATATGTAACATATATTGTATATATAATTCATATATTTTAATTATACATTAATATTTATCATATGTAACTTCATGCTGGGGAGGGGTCAGGATCTAGACCACACAGCGGCCTTGTGAGTCATGTTGTCATATATAAATATGACATATTTATAAATATATAACATATTTTATATATAATTTATGTTTTAATTATACATTAATATTTATCATATATAACTTCATATGTGTATTACCTGTAATATGTATAAATGTATGTATATATGTGCAGCTATATAATTTTTCCTTAGAAACTAAACCAGTTTGAGTCCCACTTAAAAAAAAATTGAAAATAATTTTTAAAAACCTAAACCAGAATCATTCATAATAGTGTTTCTTAAGCCTCATTGAGAAATAATTGACATACGACAAATGACATGTATTTACAGTCTACAATTTGATGAGTTTTGACATATGCATACACCTGGGAAACCATCACCACAATCAAATAACAAAGAACTCCATCAACCTCAAAATTTACTCATGCTGGGCTGGGTGCAGTGGCGCATGCCTGTAATCCCAGCACTTTGGGAGGTGGAGGTGAAAGAATCACTTGAGCCCAGGAGTTCAAGACCAGCCTGGGCAATGTAGCGATACCCTGTCTCTACAAAAAATACAAAAATTAGCCAGGCATGGTGGTGCATGCCTATAGCTCCAGCTACTCCGGAGGCTGAGGTGGGAGGATCTCCTGAGCCCAGGAGGTCGAGGCTGCAGTGAGCCATGATAGCTCCATTACACTCCAGCCTGGCAGAGAATGAAACCTGGCCTCAAAAAAAAAAAAAAGTTTCTTCATGCTTTTTTTGACACCTCAGTCCTGGCCCTCTCCGCCCCCTGGCAACCACCCATCTGTTTTCTGTTGCATTTTCTTGAATTTTGTTGACGTTTTCTAGAATTTTGTAAATTGAATATATCATGTATATGCAACCATATGATTTGTACACTTTTATGGAGCTTCTTTCCCTCGTGTAACTATGGTGAGAGTCATGAGACTAGCAAGATGAAAGTGCTGAGATTCATTGCAGAGGTTCAGAAAAGAGCCCCTCGTGACTGGACCGCACAGTTCATGGAGGCTGCAGATGAGGCCTTAGATGCTCTGGATGCTGCTGCAGTGGAGGCCGAAGCCCGGGCTGAAGCAAGAACCCACATGGGAATTGGAGATGAGGCTGTGTCTGGGCCCTGGAGCTGGGATGACATTGAGTTTGAGCTGCTGACCTGGGATGAGGAAGGAGATTTTGGAGATCCCTGGTCCAGAATTCCATTTACCTTCTGGGCCAGATACCACCAGAATGCCCGCTCCAGATATCCTCAGACCTTTGCCGGTCCCATTATTGGTCCTGATGGTACAGCCAGTGCCACCTTTGCTGCCAACGTTAGTGCCACTCGTTTCTTCTGGGTTGAGTGAGATGCTGGAAATTGCTATCAATCGCAATAGTGTTTCTCCTGAGTGAGGCTGAATTCTCAGATTCCTTCTAAACACAGCTATCTAGAGAGCCACATCCTATTGACTGAAAGTGGCATGCAAGATAAATTTATTTGCTGTTCCTTGTCTATTGCTTTTTTTCCCCTTGTGTGCTGTCAAGTTTTGGTATCAGAAATAAACATTGAGCCGGGCGCGGTGGCTCACGCCTGTAATCCCAGCACTTGGGAGGCCGAGGCGGGTGGATCACGAGGTCAAGAGATCGAGACCATCCTGGTCAACATGGTGAAACCCCGTCTCTACTAAAAATACAAAAATTAGTTGGGCATGGTGGCACGTGCCTGTAGTCCCAGCTACCTGGGAGGCTGAGGCAGGAGAATTGCTTGAACCCAGGAGGCGGAGGTTGCGGTGAACCGAGATCGCGC